>BJBW01003572.1:37852-64208 GCA_004320125.1 Scolopax mira
TCCAACTCCAAAAATTTCAGTGATATTCAGTGAAAGGGTATTGTGGAATGTTTTTGTGGTGCTCTTGAATTTGGTTGCCTCTGATAGAGCCTTAGAAGGCCTGAATTCAAGATGTGTGGCATGTTAAGATGTATGCTGAAGCAGCTGCGTAGGACTTGGTGGGAATAAAGAGAGACAGACCAGGTGACTGAATGCTGCTGCTGTTGGCTGCAAATTGTTCATTTTGAGGGGCAGCCTATCACAAGAGAACTTGGCTCTTTTCTTATCATTTGAGTTCAAAGAGAGTGTTCTTTTTCTTTTGGAAGTGTTAGTCATATTTATCATTCAACTTCACAGAACTAACCAGGAATACATTGGTTTTGCATGTTATTGTGTCTCATTTTGGGCCTAAAAAGTTTTATAATTAAATACTGATGCTCCTTGTTCTGTATTCCCCAAGATGATACCACTTGGCTGGGAGGGAAGCCGGATATTGCTTTTCTACAGCATATGTAAAACATGTTCCTTAAGTTGCTGACAATTTAATTGTCTTTCTGTGATGGTTGTTAAGTTTCTTTGGCAAAGATATATTGTGAAAGAGCTTCTGAACAGCATGGCACGTATTCTGCAAGTTGAGAGGTTAAAATCAATGTTCTGCAGATTACAGATGCATGCAAATAGAATACATCATAATTTTCACAGTACCCAGTCCTCTTAGCACCCTAGCAGGTGAATGATGACTTTTGATAATTATAGATTTTGACATCTTGAAGACAGAGATTTAAGAGCATCACTGTCACCTCACTGCACTTGAAAAAGTAGATGCATTGTTAGTGTTTACTTGGGGGACTGTGCTTTATGTTTTGTTCATAAGATTCCCTGAAGAAATAATTAATTTGTGTAAATATGCATTAGA
Source organism: Scolopax mira (assembly GCA_004320125.1). Classification (NCBI taxonomy): domain Eukaryota; kingdom Metazoa; phylum Chordata; class Aves; order Charadriiformes; family Scolopacidae; genus Scolopax; species Scolopax mira. The sequence continues at coordinate 38,748 of BJBW01003572.1, forward strand.
TATAACACTGGGTTTTTTGTGTTTATATTTATTCATATAAAGTGTAGCCTAAAGATATTCCAGGACATACTTTATTGAAATTCCATATAACCTATACATATTTACCCTGCAGACATACAAAACACAGTTTCTGTTCTCAGCAAGTATAATGGTGTAATAATTCCAACTATAATTCCAAACTGACTACTCTTAATTCAACTGTAAAAAAGTACATGCTTAGTAGAAGAGTAATTTATTAAGGCTCACAGTGTAACATGTTCCTACTTCTGGATGTGCTTATCCTGTGAGCTGATACAGGAATTCATTTTTTAAAATCTTTTTCCCCCCTATTTTCTTAAATTTACAGAACGTGTTACATTGGCAAGTATTAGGAAACTGTAGTTATTATGGCTCTGTATCTTGCACTCATTCTTTTCCTTAAGGAAAGATTTTCCTCTTTAGACTAGTTTTCAGTACTGTGGATGCAGCCCACTCTGGAAAACCATATTTTGTGTTTGCTTTCCTACATCTCATGTTTCATCTGACATCCTTATTGAGAAAGATCTATCTCAATAAGAGACTTACTTGAATGATAGCGAGTTCAGGATCATAAGCCTGTGAAGTTACTTTAAAATAAGCTCATAGCTATAGCCCCAGGTACATTGGTTGCATTTTAGAGACAACAGATGATGCAGGCAGGAGTGTGGAAACAGCACAGTAAGCTTGAAACACAGCATGGATTGTGTTCATTGATTCATTAGTTGTTTAAGTAAACATTGCTTAGGCTGAATAATTAAAAGTAATTCTGTTTTTTGTAAACTGCAGTTCATTCCTGTTTTTATTTTGACCAAATTCAGAGAACACAGATGAGGTCATTGGTGGCACAAGTATCATTTATATCTATTAGATGTTATGAAAAAAGTGAATTCCTAATCTTTGTGGTACCATACCGTATAATATATCTGAAGAATCAAATTCAGCCCATGCTGGAGGACTTCTGGTCTAACCAGTGTGACCATTCCTGTGTTTGCATGCACACTCGCTTCTCCTCCTCTCTTCTGCAGGCTGGTTGGGGTAGCTGTGAGCCTCTGCTGCTCACTGCTGGTGTGTATTCACACACCAGCACTCCCTTTGCAATACAGATGTCAGAGGCACCTGCCCAATGGCACCTGTGCTGCTTTTGGTACTGCTGACAGCATTGTGGCACCTCGCAGGATTACTTAATTGTGAATCCTGCTGTTAGAAAAGCATCAAGGGTTGCCTCTTGATCATACTTGGTGCAGAAAGATAAGGTTCAGAGTGGAGAAAATAATACGTTAGAGGAAACTGTTACAGAGGAAAGCAGTACTGAAGTCATGATGTTTTGATCATCCATGTATAAATTACTGAGTTAAAGGTCCTGAGACTATTTAGCCAAAAAGGGCAGAATATATCACAGAAATGTGTCATTCTTATTCTCACTTAATGTTGTTCTTTTGTAAGTTTCTAGATAAGTTTTTGAAGACCAAAAGTACAACACAGTCTGTATAGAAATAGAGAAATTAAGCTTAGGTGTCTGTATTAAGATTTAAGCTCTGATTTACATCCCTTTCCAGAGAAGAATCAAATAATTTCTTTCCCTAAGTAGCCTCAACAGACGTTATCTTTTACCTAAATTTGGTGTCTGTTTAGGGTAAATAATTGGACTTTTTAGATACTAATTATCAGTCTTTGGATTTTGTCTTGTTCATTCTGTTATCTCAGTGGTTTCCATGGAAAGCCTATAACACTGAAAAGCCTAAGAAACTTTGGAAAGTGGGTAGTTTTCCTCCCTTTTGGAGTAGAGTTCTCTGCTTGGAGAGGGGTTATGGAAAAAGGAGATGTCGTGATGTCATGATTTCAGTTGGGATAGAGTTAACTTTTTTACTAGCAGCTGGTATAATGCTGTTTTGGATTTGGGATGAGAAATAGAGGTGACAGCACATTGATGTTTTTAGTTGTTGCTAAGCAGTCAAGGCCTTTTCTGCTTCTCACACCGCCCTGCCAATGAGCTGGGGGGGCATGAGAAGTTGGGAGGGGACACAGCCGGGACAGATGACCCCAACTGCTCAAAGAGATTCCATACCATGTGATTTCATTCTCAGCGTATAAAGCTTGGGGAAGAAGAAGGAAGGGGAGATGTTTGGAGTGATGGTGTTTGTCTTCCCAAGTAACCATTACATGTGATGGGGCCCTGCTTTCCAGGAGATGCCTGCACAGCTGCCTGCCCATGGGAAGCAGTCAATGAATTCCTTCTTTTGCTTTGCTTGCATGCATGGTTTTTTGCTTTACTTATTAAACTATCTTTATCTGAACCCACAAGTTTTTTCCTGCTTTTACTTTTACAATTCTCTCCCCGGTCCCAACTGGGGGTGGGGAGTAAGTGAGCAGCTGCATGTCCTATCTGTCAACCGGGGTTAAACCACAGCAATTGATTTTTTTATTTTGTGTGGCCATCCAAATTTGAGTTAGGGCTTGTTTCTTTTAACATGGATTTAGTAGAAAGAATTGTCCTTTACAGAGCATCCTTATAGTGAAAAGGTTTCTTTCAAAGAAGATTCATTTAATACAGGGATCTCCTAGGGGCATTCGCTCCCTGAAAATTCATCATGAAAAAAGAGGCAGAGTTCAAACATTTGCTGTGACATTTTGAATCCACTGTGGACAAAGAAACTGACTGTCTTCCTGAGTGGTGGGACCTTGTGATTTTTTTTATGTGACATGGGCTTTGTCGTCATCTCCCCCATCAATGCTTATAGGAGGGTCTACAGAGTAGAGGTGACTCAGCTGCCATGAGTCATCTCAAACATTTGGCATGTCTTGCCTGACTTCAGCTACCTGAGATACATATATGGTTTTAATAGACTATAACATCTTTTTTTTTTTCCTAGCATCCTTTAAGGCATGTAACTTGCTTTAATTTGCTCTACTCTTTTCTTTCCATGTAGTTCTCAATATATTGTAGACTTTTCATATTTGATACGCATGAGAAATCCACCGGAACAGCCCTGGGGACACATTTTGACAGCAGAGCAGAAAATAAGAACAGGATTTTGGTGTTTGGAGGGGGGCAGGAAGTGAGGCTGGTTGATTGTCTAGGGAACAACTATATTGAACACCATGTGAATGTGCTTTACCACTGACCTTTAGGCCAAAACAGAGAGGGCATTTGGAAAAAAAAACCAACACCGTAACAAAAGCAGATGTTTCCTTAACCCCTTAACAAATGTTACAAGCTGTTCTCTGAGCTCATCGCAGAATCTGGTGTTAAGAGAGGCTGAATGATGAAGTGCTCAACCGTGGCAACATGTAAATGTTGTCATTAGGTTTCAGAGGCTACTTTTCCCCTCTAACTTTACAGACCAAAGAATGCCATATTGCCTCATTGATATCTTGAAAGGATTTCTTTATAATAGTACAGTCTGTAAATTAACTTTTCATGCTGGAATATGAAGCACATAAAGATCAACTGATTGGTTAATGTTTACATTGCCTGGGTCTAGAATGAAATGTACAACTGTAATATATATGGGCCAGTGTGGACAGAAATGTTGAATATGGGACTGTGTTGGCACTAGATGATCTTTAAGATCCCTTCCAACCCAAAGCATTCTAGGATTCTGTGTCCACTTGAAACCAAAACTCTCAGTACTAACTTGATTTTCAAAAATGTCTTTTGTTTCTATAATGAATAATTCTTTAATGATAGAAATTAAAATTCACTAATACTTTTTTTTTTCCAATGCTAAATGTATCTGTCATCTTCTCGTTAATTATCTAGGAGCTCCGTCTGGCAGGTTATTTAGCTAAACTGATGAGGGTACCAATGGGGATGTTGCACAGGATCCTGAATTTGTTGCTGCCCTCCAGCTCACAAAGTGAAGTTCTTTCTGTCCTCAATTCAATCAGTAAATATTCAGACGGTGTTGCTGAAAGTGACAGTAATGCAGATGAGTCTGGCAGCTGTAAGAAAAGGTAGGTGTGGTGGTTTTTTGCTAGACTGCTGCAAGAAAAGGTTATTGCTTTACATGTGTATAAATTTGCTGGACAAGCAGATTGACAGCAATAGAAAAATCACAGGTGAATAAGATTCCTTTTGAAATATTTTTGTGGAATAAAAATACCTCGAATCTGCTATCTTTTTTTGTGAAGTATTTTAACTATAATAAATTGATAGATAGTTAATAATTTTTATAACTTTATGAATTAAATGATTATTTTATAAATTGATACTTCTTGTTCTGATAATCTTCTGCTGACTTTAATTGGATTTTATTAAAATATTTTCCTTCCACCTTTTTATATTTACAATATTCGTAGCACGACAGATTTTGGGTGTCTGTAGCTCCTAAAGATATAAAGGAGGTTCTCATTTCTGATAATGGAAGTTTCAACCTTGCAGATGCCTGTCCCTTGGTAGTTCATTCCTAAAGTCTCAAGTGGGACTTTTTTTTTCCTTTACTCTCAGAGATGGGTAATCTCCCAGAGCATTCATTCCACAATTTATCACCATTCACACCAGCTGTGCAGTTAACACCAGAGACATGCTTATGGACCTTTATGGAAAAGGAGATGCTGTGGTACTGGGTCCTCTAGCTGTCAGATGTGAGTTGTCAAGGAACAGAAAAGGGTGCTTGGGACCATGCCCTGAAGTGTGACTTAAGTGATTTGTGGCAGGGCAGGAAAACTCCTTGAATGCTCTTATTGTCTGCATTCATGGTATTACTGTCATGGGTTTGGTAGCTAAAATCAGAAATTGTGTATATTTGGGAACCTTCCGCCGGGAATCTCTTTCTTTTCTGCTCCTTCAGGAAGAACCAAGAGTTGTGGCAAACACTGGAGGACAAAGTAAGGCAAGATCTGATAAACAGAATTTTGGAAAAATTCCCTTCTCTAAACAAGAGAAAAGACAGGTAAGGAGAAAACAGGAAGAAACATATATGGGGTTTTTTATGCTTTATTTCATCTCCAAAGGTTCCTCTGTTAGAAATCAGAAAATAAGTTCATAACTATGAATTTCTTCTGCTGCTTCTTCTGCTGTTTACTGCTTATGTTTTGCTGTAACATATTTGCATATAATAAGCAATAATAGTATGCCTAAAAAGATTTTTTTTCTGTACATATCCACAAAATTCACACATTTTTCATATACATTGCCCATCTTCCCAATGTCTATTTATTTTAAGGTTAACTTTCCTTATGCAGTTTAGTATCTCATAAAATTATATGTAAATTATCAGGGATTGGAATGCAAATTGCAGTTCTGTCTATTAAAATATGAACGTCTTTAGCTTCCAAATTCACCGCTTCTATGTCATGATACAATATAGAAAGTTATACTTTTTGTGCCCAAGTAGTCATTTTCCAATTAATTTTTTTTTTTTTCGTTAATGTAGCTTGATAAAGAAGAAGCAACTTGCCCTCTTGGAAGAAGCCTCATTCCTTCATCTTGGATGTCTGCCTTCACGTCCTCCTATGGAACAGTCTGACCCACCTGTTCCCTTGAACATTGCAACTGCAGAAGCCATAGAGCTATTAGACACGGGGGAGAAGGTGGTTTTGTTCCGTGAGCCACGTGATCCAATACTTTCTTTGCATAATTCTCCCAGGAAAAAGAAAAAGAACTTTCTTAATTCCAAAAAGGCTGCTCATGCAAATATGGACTCATGAGGGCGACTTCCATTCAAAAGTATCAATTAGGGAAGAGGAAGTTATTTAAAACTCAGCAAAAATAATGAGAAAGACTGAAGCGTGCAGTTTAAATAACATGTACATTGTTTTAATCTCATTTGTCTGACATTGTAAATAGCTGTAATTTTAGAATGTCGCAGTTAGCAATGTGCATTGTGCATTTTTTAATTCTTGTCAGTGTATGATGCAGTAGATGAAATATGGATGTTTTATGATGCACATTCTGACAGGCAGAACTGTTCTTTCAGTATGTTTTGATCATTTTTGCACTGATTTTACTGTAGCTGTATTTTCATTATTTATAGGAAGGCTATTTATTATATGAAGTAAGTACTGATTTACTATTCTTGTATTTATATATTCTTGTAATAATTTAGGGTATAACAGATGACATGAAGAGATGAAGTGAATGACCCACAAGTCCTCTATTCTCTGATTTTCTGTTATTCTAGCTAATTTCCTGTTTAATATTGTGTTCTTTGAGTGTTACTCATTGTTGTGGCTTTGAGTGTTACTTCTGCAGTCTCTGTTCTGCAGTGGTAGCTGGTAGTCCAGTTCTTCAGCATATACACACATACTTAGCCTTCCAGCCTGGAGTAACTTCAGCTTTTCACTATTCTTTTTAAACTTGCTTCAGTTGAACTATGAATGTGGCCACAGTTCAAAAATGTATTACATATTTGCAACCTATTGCAATCTTTTTCTTGGGGAAACCAATGTTTTCACACCTGCTCATCCAGTTGACAGAAAGCAGCCTGTAAGTATGAACTCTAAAAACAGGAACAGGTTAATTAAAGAAACACATATTTTTATTAATATTTCATTATATTCAAGCCTGTTTTGAAGTTTTTTTGAACTGCATTTAAATGCTATGCTTTAAGGGTACTGTGATCGTATATTTTGCAATTTTTCATGCATGGAGTTTGTGGTTTTTTGTATTACTAGGGTGCCAATTTCGTTATAAAAATAAAAATATTACAATATACATGTGTCTGCAGTTGGCCTCTCTTCTCAGTGGAAAAAAAACCATTTTTTTCCCCACTTCTCTTGAGAAGTTTAAATATTCATCCCACAGTAAACAACAATTAGTGTTTCATATCGCTGTTAGCATTAGAAAAAGTATGCAGTAATTAGCCTGATAATCCTAATTATTTTTTGATTGCATTCTCCAGGCTTTTCATAGAAGTCATTGCTCTCAAAGAAAGAGGAGTCCGTCAGGGCTGTGGGAGTTCAGAGTCGCTGTGTTTTCATGCCTCTGGTATATCGTCCCCCAGGTGTGAGTAGGTGAAGGTCTGTCCTGCCTTGGAGGTAGATCAGATCTGTATCAGAGGAAGCTCGGGTATTTCAGAAAGGGGTTTGTCCCAGTGCAAGAAAAGCCAACAGGAAAAGCTGAGATGTGCTGGGGTCTGCAAGGAGCGCCTGGAAACTGGAGTACCCTCTCTTGAACGCGAGTCTCTTCCAAAGTTTCTTCACAAGCCCAGACTCTAGGCTGTTATAATATAAAAGGGAAATGACAGTACTAATCACAGGTAAGACATTGGGGCCAATAGCTTTAATCAGTTACAATAATACAAAGCAACATCTGAATATTGGCTATAGTATCAATTTATTATCCTTAATGGATAATTTGTATGTCTAATAATACAAAGCTGATTGGTAACTCTCTTGCAGCTCATTGCAAATTTGAAGCAGCTCATTGATTGTAACTATGCTAGCAGGGAAGGTCATGCCCTGCTATGAATCACTTTCATATAATGCAATACATATCCAAAAGAATTGTCTAGATCTAGTTCTTAACATCTCTTGTGCTTTATTAAAGACAACTACCGAGGTAGTAGCCCACTTCAACAAAGAGCTGCCTCACAAGGTGGTTGGGTTACCATCCTTGCATGAGTTTGAGTCGTTTAGATTTGGTGTTGGGGGATATGGTGTAGGGAAGAACTTTGTAGAGTAGGGTAGATGGTTGGACTCGATGGGTCTTTTCCAACCTAGATGATTCTATAATTCAGTTTGAGTCATTCAGAGGTCATAGGAGAGCCAGTGGTTGTGTGTGCACCATAGGTATTAGCAACCATATTTCGCAGTTCAAGTCTTCCAAGGAGTGTGTACTGGGTAAGCCATTCAAATTAAGCACATTTGGCTTCATGGTCATCAATAAAATAAGTTATATGAGGTCAGATTCTTCAGGATATTGTACATTATCCACATGGGACAAGTTGTTCCTCATTCTCACGTAATTAACATCAGAAAGGGACACCTTACAGTCCGGCTGAACCTCCTAATTTAAATAGATACAGCCAAATTAAAAGGATAAAAGTATCTGGTAAGGATGCTAATATCAGGCTTATTGTAGAATTGAGACTTCAAAGAAACGCCTCACTTGTTTAGCAGCTCTTCCTGTTGGTTTCTACCTGGGCATATAGTGCCTTTAACTGAGACTGAAAGTACTGGAAATGAAGAACCCTCTGATTAATCCCACAATTAATTGTGTTCCCCTGAAAGTCCATTAACTCTCATCTTGTCCCTGACTGTTGACACTGACCAAGGAGCCAAAATGTGCAAAGAACAGGCAAAAGTAACTGTCCTTGGGCGGTGATGCTTTAATCTGCACAGGAAACACTGACTTATTGATAATGGTACCATTTACTGAAGAAACTGTTCTCTACACTGGACTAATAAACTGAAGGGTTTTGTTATCATTTCTTTAATGTGCACTTCCGTAATGTTTGCTTGTGCTCTAACTCTTAAGTGTGTCCCTCGTGCCCAGGGCACTGCCTGGGCACAGCCTGGCTCCTGGCTCGGGATTTTCAGGAGGCTCCTTGGCATTATCAGTAGCCCAGCTTTCTGCTCATGGTGTGATCCCTCGTGAAGGACCACGTAGTGTTTGTCAAAATAGAGGTACACGTTGGTAGGGGAGAAAATGCTAGAGCCATATAAAGACTTGAAGAAAATTATTTTAAAATAATTTAGTCCTTTTAACATTAAGTGGGCACTTGCTGGAACATTTAAAGTTGTCAAGGTCCTCATTGTCTGTAGATTGAAGCAGAATCAGTATGCATATACTTCTAGACCTGTGCGACTATTAGCAGTGGATTAATTAATTATTCACCAGGTTTTCTGCAGTGTCATATTATGATCCTGTCATTCATGTCGTACGTCGTAGTTTCCTCATGAATGCATTTACTGAAGTCTAATTAATTTGAATAATGAGATTCTTTGCTACATCTCTTAATAGAGGTTGAAACAAAAATTACAGTGTCATAGATAATAGCATGAAGCCTGCATAGTTCCCTCAAGAAAGAATAAGATTTTAAAAGATTGTTTATTCTCCTTGCCACAATTCTGGCTTGGCATGTCAGAGATAGAGAAACTGGATTAACATGCAAGACGTGTTGCACACTCAGTTGTTTAATTTAACTCTATGATCAAGATTTTATTTAAAAGATTTATTTTTTAAAGGATTTTTATTATTATTTTTTTAAGGTTTTTAATAAAAAAGACACCACATGGGGAGAAACATCTTAGGGAAGATGTATACATCATGTTATTCTGCAGTGACTGCGCTGAAAACGTTTCCATGAAAGGACTTGAGATTTCCTACAATGAGTTTCTATTTCATTTCCCTCTCCTCAGTATTATGTATTAATTTATTATGAAGTAGAATACACATGCTGAGCCTAATGAAGAATAATTAATACAAAGAATGAATGACTGGATCTTCTGGTAGATACTTTCAACATTGTGTCAAGAAGTCAATGAGTTGTAAAGAAAAGTAAAAATACTTACGTGGACCTAGAACTTTTCTACAGAAAAATGTAAAAATGGAAGTAAAAAGGTTGATGCTTTTGTGGAATTAATTGTTATGTTTAACAGGTAACTTTATCTTCACTTATTGCTATTGTAATTTTGGGTTTGGATTAATTTTTGAAATGACAACGTGTCTTTAATAAGGTCAATTTTACAAAATACTCGTCGGCTTTATTTGAACCTGGGGAAATCATGCTGCTTTCTTTCATTATCTTGTATTTACCCAGCTGCTATTTTAACACCTTTATTTCTTCTGGGGAACGTTAAGTTTTTATGCTGTTATCTTAATACAACCCCGTGCCAGTAATTGCATTGCCTTTCAGCAGCAGCTCCCGCTTCCCGAGAGACTGGCAGCGGGATTTTCAAAGCACCCAATGCCAAGCCCACTCTCTCAGCTGGCCCAGTTCTCTCCCTGCCCTACACCCAAATGCTTCACTGGCGTAACTGGGGCAGACATAGGTCTACCAGCGTAAAGCTTATTTTCCTTACTGGATTATAGAAGTCGCAGGCTGTTGAGAGTTCATGCGAACACTTGTACCAGCCAAGCAGTGTCGTGCAAGCGATGAACGTTATCCTCCTGGCTGGGTGCTCCAGGTGAGACCCAACCTTTGCCACCTTCTGCTTCTCCAGCCAAGTCCTCTTCTGCACAATGGCTGGCAAAGGCCACCAGCTCAGGTATTCAGTGCTCTGTTTCCACTTGTTTTCCTGTCATTCACAGAGACCAAGGCAGGGAAAGTCAGGCTCAACACTTTGACTATAGAGCGTACTCACTGTTTGCCTTTGTGCTGCAGACAGGCTGTGATATAGACATTTCATGAGAGCTGATAAAGCCCATCTCTGTATCTGAGCGTTGTGCTTGTTGGCATACAGTAATTTTTCTCACCTCAGCTGTATCAAAAAGTTCAAGGGCCACATTGACTGAAAGCAGTTTGTTCTCACGACATTCCTCTGAAGAGGAGGAGACAGACATTGGGTTAGATGCTCAGGGAAGTGAATTCTTTTTGAAAAAAGTCAACTTTGGAGCGTCTTCTTCAATTATGCCAGAGAAGCTATCTGCAGGCTGTGTTTTTTCAGCCGCTTTTGTTTGAAGGTGAATAGCTGAATAAGTAAATAAATTAAAACCTGGAAGTGGTAGGTATCATTCCAAGCCAAAGTAGCACTTGGAATCGGAGGACAGAACTTGGTAAGTTTGAGCGTTGGTGTTAGGCTTTAGTCCTTGATTTTGTGTAGTTGAGAGTGACATCTGTTACACTGTGTGAATGTAGTTACTCAACAAAAATATCCCTACACAGAGTGTTTTAGAAAATTACTTTCAGCAGTATAAACTGAAAGGCCATTAGAAAATATTTTGAGTGGATAGATGTGCAATGTCTGTATTAATTGGAATAAATTTGTAGTTGTTTGTCAGATTTTTCCGATATGTTTTTGCTCTGCTTATGGCTTGACCTCATTAAATGACCAGTCATTAAATCTGGTCGTGTTTGCCAGCAGATTTTTATTCATTCTTGATGTTGATCCAGTTGTTGATCATTGGTAATTTGTCCTTTTAAATTTGCCATTTGGCTGTATCTGCATAATTGGTCTTTATGGGTGTTGCAGGCACAGGAGTCGGTTTGTCATTGCTCTTTGTGTATGGTAGAAACTGGGTAATTCAGGGTTGCATTATTGAAAGTGATCTCTTTCAAAGGGATCTGATCCCTTTTCTTGCATCTCTGCTCAGCACCCTCATGAAGCACCAAGGATGAACTGATTCCTTACAGGTCAGTTTCTACTCTACATTTCAGTCTTGTCCTGCTTGCATGGAGATTTGACAATCTGTCACCTGCACTGGGAGCCAAACACCTAAAGAAGGCTCTGGGATTTTTTGTCAACTCCTTTCATCCAGATTTGCTTTTCTGTCCTGAGTTAAACCTGTGTGAATTATGTCCTTAAGTTGCATGAGGGGAGGTTCAGATTGGGTATTAGGAAAAATTTTTACACTGAAAGGGTTATTAAGCATTGGAATGGGCTGTCCAGGGAAGTGGTTGAGGCACCATCCCTGGAGGTATTCAAAAGATGGATTGACACAGTGCTTAGTGACATGGTTTAGTGATGGTTTTTTATCAGGGTTAGGTTGATGGTTGGACTAGATGATTTTAAAGGTCCCTTCCAACCTAGATGATTCTGTGATTCTAATCCCAGCGGTGGACAAACAAAGGTCTGGGAACTCAGGTCCCAGTGCACTGCATTTCACTTGTGAATCAAACAAGCGAAAAATCGTACCAACACTGGAATACGACAGTTCTTAGACATCTGATGAACATGCAATGCTGTCTCTCGTGAGCATTGGCTCCTGAAGAGCACTGCAGAGGAGAGAAAGGGCTTGTGAGCTGTCTCTCTTCCAAACCAGGCACAGAAATACCACGGATTCAGCAAATTTCCTGTAGGCTTTTGATGCAAAGCGGGAAACTGTAATACTAATGGAATGTGTGCTGAAAAAGATCTTTAAAAGCATCTTGCATGTTGCTGTCAAGAGTGAAGTTGATTTCCAATATCAAGCCTGGACCGTGGAATGAATAAAATGAGATTATGAAATTATTCTGAGAATAGTTGTATTGCTGCCTTTGTGTGTGTGTTTGAGAGGTTTTCTTCCTAATTGAAGCATAGTCTAGCATTTGGAAATAATATTTGCCAAGAATATATGATAAGAAAATTATGATAACAAAATCTTTATAAATTCAGGGAGAAAAAAATCCCTGCAGAAATGACCAGGCATCTTCCTGGCTCCTCTGAGTTTTATGTATATGAATAGTTGCTGAAATGCAATAATACTATTTACATGAGTAAAGATGTCAGGGTTGGGTTAGTACAAACCCAGTGTGCTGTGGTTCAGTGTCGGTTTTGGACCGAAGAGTAATTTGGTGTGGCACAAAATCCTGCTACCATGTTCTGGCTGCCAAGGTGTGCTCCGTGCACAGGGTACCTGTTGCAATTTGTTTGGCTTTATTTTGATCATCTAAACGATCATCACAGTGTCTCATCAAAGCTAAATGTTGTGGCTTTCCCCGTAACTGAGAGACAGGTAGAGGCACTACCCTGGGATGGTTCATCTAATGTCTTATAACAGTCTGTATAGGTTGTCTTTTGACTAACTCTTCACTGCTTTGTTACTAAATTAAGGTAGAGGAGCGAGCAGAAGATCTGGGAAATTTGACTCCGTGCTACCATGTAGGAAAACATACTTGCAAAAAATCTGTTTCTCCTTCTCTCAGACTTTTCTGCCATGTGTGACTTCTGCAAAGCAAACATACATGTTCATGGTGGGTCTCAGAACCTCCTTATAGAAAATCTACTGAGTTCCAGACGTCATGGTTAGGAGGGAGGAGAACTGTGTTTTATTATGACTTTTATGATTTTATTATATGACTAATATACTTGGGCAAAGCAAAGGAGCTTTTTCAGCATCCAAGTCCTTCTTCAAATGAAAACAGATCTTTTCAGCTTCTGGCTACAGTTGCCAGGGGAACAATTTCAAACAAATATGTGATTAGAACTGGTCAATGTTTTTAATGAACAAATGGCTTTCATTTCAAAACCAAACTTGTTTTACACATATTAAACAAAATTGGAAATAACATTTAGTCTGGTTTGTTTCCAGTTTCCTTTTCTTTTGCTTAATTCTTTTAAATGTCTGAAAATGTTGTATTTTTGCTTTTCCTCGACTTTATGAAAATAAACCCTTTTTTAATAGAGGCAAAATATGTTATGAAACACTTGGATAAAAGAGTTCTTCATTTTAAGCCAGTCATTTAGTGCTAAATCCTCAATCTTGGGACTTTTTTTTGATACTAACAGTAGGGTATTTTATGTACCCATACTCAAAATGTGATCTTCAATGGATTCCTCTCCGCTACAGTCTCACCCTAAAGGCAACTCCATTTCATAAGCTTTGGACCATTATTTTCCACATTTACCTAAATGTTTATTGGTAATTATGTGTCAATGATCCCAAAGTAGTCCATTATCACTGGGGCTGCATAGCTTGGTGTATTATTTATCCTGAGGCGCCTTTATGACCTAGAAGTTTGATGGAGGTGGCTCAGTTGAGGCTCTACAGCTGTGTGCTTCTCCCAGACCAGAATATTGTATGTGGTCGGTTTTGGGGCCAGGCTGACATGGGGATAGCTGGCTGACACAGATCACGTTTGCTGGAGGAATCAAGACACATAGGTGCTTTTTTTTATTCAAGAGTTCTTTTGTTTTGGTTTGTTTCTTTCTAATGCCTTCCTGATAAGCCAGCAGGGCTTTACAAGGTAAGTGTGTTTTGGGTTTTTTTAAATATATTTTAATGGTTTGTCATCAGGAAGCAGTCATCTATATAAAAAGTAGCCCTAGAAGTCATGTGAAGATGCAACTTGAGAGCCCTCCCTTACTTGTATGAGTGGAGGCAACATAAGCTTGAAAGCAGAGGTATTCTCTCAAACTAGGCTGAGTAATGATACTGTTATTGCCAGAGGGGTAGCCTTTACCACTGCCTAAATTCTCTGGAACCCTTAATATAATTGTCTGAAGTCTGAAAATCTAATCAGTCAAATGTCTTATTAATTTCTGGGACCAAAACTGCGACCACAAAATAATGGGTGAAGAGATGTGAAGCAACAAAGTCATCCGGGTTCAGCACTGGACTTGTTCAGTGCCCTTGGTGCCACCCGTCTGAGGGGCACCAGAGTGAGCCCTTTGCTCTTCACCTGGTGATCTTGAACAGTACTTTGGACTATCACTTCATAAGCATCATAAGATTTTTGAATGAATGAAACATTTCTGGTGAACCGTTAAATTCTGGCACTGTCACACTGAGAAATACCTCTTTCCTGAAAGCAAATAATTTGCTGCGTTGAGCAGTTGCTGCTGGTCTGTCAACCCACAGCTCCTGCTCCTTCTTCAGCCGCTGTGAGTGAGAACTGAGACCTAGGGGGAGGTAGGTACAAACCATTTACAGGACACTAAAGGATCTTATGATGAGGCCAATGTGCTCAGAACATTGCTGTGCTCAGCTGTAACTCGCTGTGCTCTGGGTGAGAGCCTTAGTTTTATCACCACAGATTGTGTTAATCATAAAGAACACCAACAAATCTTTAGACTCCTTTCATGACAGTTAATATCTACAGAGCTGAAAAGGCTGTCTTGGAGATATATTTGCCTGGGAGTGTAGGGCTCTAGTGCTGACATCAAAAATCTGCTAATTCTTGTTGTTGAAGATGATGCTGTTGTGCCCAGGAACTGCTGCTGCAGTGGGCTGGAAAGCAAGTACTTACTCATGTGCCATGTGGCTGCCTTTCAGAAATTAAAAGTGTTGATCATATCTTCCCATCAGTCCCAAGAGGAAATTTGATGTGGTGTTTTTTTTCTTGGTTCTTCCCGGGGCTTGAATTAAATAACCATAGAGCTAAGTATGCATATGTACTTTATGAAACAGCGGTGTTATATTGCACATCTGTGACAATTTCACTTGGAGCCAGATCTTGAGCACAGATCCATTGATGTTAACAGATGTATCCTAATTGATACCCTTGGAGCTCTCTTGATGATTCATATGTTTCTGCTCTGTCGGTTGTGGCTGGTTCTTTTAATTTTTCTTTTTTGCTTTAGCATAAACATATAAACAGAAGAAGTGAATACATATCTGTGTGATTTCCATATTGTAACTGGAAACAAATTCTTAGACCTGAAATCCATTTCTTCTCTATTCAACCTTGTAAACCCTCCCATTGACTAGGGAATTTTAATTTCATTTGATTCCCACTGCAGTTAAACCGAATAATTCTAACTACTCCTTTGCATTTGGACTCTCTGGTAAAACCAAGCAGTCTTACAGCGTAGAGAATTGCAGGTGGAATGACATTTACTGGTCTGACAGTGCACACTGTGGGCATGTACATTAACATGTAATTTGAATCTCTTCCTTTCTGCTTTCAGTGCGTTTTATTCTTTTAAAAAGGAGTTCTTTGTGTTTCAGTAATATGGACTTCACATTACGTCCATTCCTCCAGTATTTGTTTTGAAAAAGAAATAGCAAAGAAGTATTGCTCCTCCCATTTAACAGAGGGAGAAATAAAGCACAGAATAAATAGATTCAAAGAAATAGAGAATAGTTGTTCCAGCAAGTGCTATAGTCTAGCATTTATCCCACGAACTTCAGTTATAAATGTGCCATCCCTTCCCAACAAGGAGTGAAGAACAGCTGAAGCCATCTCACAAGCAGGGAAGGGAGAAAAAAGGCAATAAGAGAACTACTTCTTGAGCACGCAACAATTTGAAAGAAAGTCTGAAACTCTTTCACTTCTGACAACACAGGGTGGTCATTAAAAAGAGCATCTTTATTACTGATATAATTTTAGTTATTCCTTGAAAACACTGTATATTTCAAAAATAGTTTAGTTTGCATGCCATTGTGAAGCTAATCACTTAAAAAAAAGGTGATTGCAGAGACGTTAGCATGGAATTAAGGGATATCAAGCCAATTCTACCACTATTATTTCAGTGAAAAGTGTGTGGAGAAAGATAGAGGGATGGGAGCGAGTTTGTTTCTTTTCAGTGAATAGAAAACTGCTCAAGCTGTCACGATGTTAAAAGAATATAACGTCAGATGTAAAATTCATAACTATGGATAGAGTCATCAGGAAGGGTTGCAATCAGCATCAGGGAGTATAAAAAGCCCTAAAGAGATGTGTCTGCGTCCAGCCCTCATGAAGCTCTGTTTCAGGTGGCAGTTCTGGAATAGCACTGAATTTCTTGATCAAGCAGAGTAAGCACTAGGTCAGGAGTAGGAACTGGGTTCAGTTATTGCTTACATTGTCTTGGATTAGTCACTTCATGTTTTGTCTGAAGAGCTGATGTTATTAATAGCATGAAATAATGATATTCAAATTACTATAATCATAACTGTTGATTGTAGTTGATTGGAAAATAACTATTCTGCGTGCTTTTTCTTGAAGGAAAATTTGATTTGTTTCCACAAATTCATGAAAGTAAAGTTTTGCTCGAAATTCAAGTGTTTTGATTGAAAAGGTGTGTCTCTGCTCCCCTGGGATTGCTCTTCAGGGCTGTGTTCCTCATCCTGTGCTCCGGGCAGGGCTCAGAGGGCAATAACCAGGCAACAGGGAAAGGCACCTACTTTGGTTATTTCAACTTCATCTCACACCAAGACTGCTGAGCTCTGCATGTTACCAAAAGGAGGTACAAGGGATTACTGGGAACAGAAGACGTACAGAGGTTTAAAGCCCAAACTGGCCAAAGTACGAGTTCTTATTACATAAATGTTTTGGCAAGCAGTACAAAACCCTGAACTTGTCAAAATAGACACAAAACAAAAGGCCTGCTGCTGCTACCGAGATCAAAAGTTATCTAGAAGGCAACAGGAAAAAGAAATCAAGCTTTGATTTTGACTTAACTGGTAGACAAATTGTGAAAACTCTTCCCTGTCTCAGTTCCTTCCCTTTGTCCATAATTCCTCAGGTGGTGTGGAGAAGGCAGGTGGGCTGAGAGGAGCGAGATCATCTCTGCGAGCTGCTGGAGGATCCCCACTGTGCTACATCCCCACACTATCGCTCTGCTCCTCAGTGAAGATTGAAGTAGAGGGAGGGCATTGGAGGCTGTGCGTGCCACGACCTGCCCCCTGCTCCCCCCGCCGGACTCTGCTCACCTGTATCTGCCCTCTGTCACATACTGCCCCTTCCCTGCCCTGCTTCCTGGGCAGAAAAAGGAGAGAAAGAGAAATGAAGAAGAAAACAATGAAAGAGAAAGGGAAGGAGATAGGAAGGAATAAATCAAGGAGAGGGAAAAATAGGAGAAGGAAAATAATAGGAGAAAGAGAAGAAAAAGATAAAAAAAGCAGAAGCCCAGGTATCTGGGCACAACCAGAGAGGCAGTGAATGCAATTCTCTATGTAGTGCACCCCCAGTCTGAGATTTAACAGATCTAGACAATGGCTGAACCTCTCTGCTATTCTTTTGTCTGCTCTCATTTTGCTTTTTGGGGAGGAAAATCAGCATCAAAGAGCAGCAACAGTACTTGTTCCTCTATTTTTTTCCCTGAAGAGACAGCCAAATACTTTAATGCCATTAAAAAGGCTGACAAATAAATGTATTTTTCATTTAAAATAAATCTCTACAGGTGAAGAGAAAAAGGTAAACAGATTTGTTAAATTTAATTTCACTTTGTCTTTCACTTTTCAAATGCTTAAACAGTTTTTCTTTCTTTTATGTCTTTAAGATAGGGTTAAAAATATTTAATGGAGGTTGTTGCTATGGTGCTTGTGCCAAGGTGCCTGCATTCATTCCTCTGAACCTTGGTTAGTGCTTGTACATGTTTACAGCTTTGTCTGGATCTATTTGCTCTATCAAAATTTACCAGCTGGTAGAGAACGTGTGCTTGTTTTTGCTTTGAGAAGATGCAGAATAAATGTAATGTGAAAGAAGGGTCAGCAGGTCTTTTTTTAACACTTCTTAAGTCTTTTAATAGACTCCGAACATGTGTGTGCAGAGACAGACATAAGAGATGCTGTCTTTAGCAATGTTTGCAAATCAAGGGACAAATTCTTTCAGGGTTTTTTAATAGCTTTACTAAATACTACAACTGATTGAGCAGTCCTTGCCAGCTGACATCGCAAAGAGATAATCCTGAATGATTATCTCAGCAGAGCCTTGTAGAGGGAAGGGAAAAAAAAAAAAGGAAAAAAAAAAAACAGTAAACAGTCAATCTGATCTATGCCATTGTGTTGTTAATACCAGTTTATTTTTTTGTGATCACATAGGCATTTAGCTCTAAAAGGTGAAATATTCTCCAGTCCTTCTTCTGGACATGGAGCAGAAGACAAGGTCCAAAGAACTCACAGCCCTTCAGATATCTTGCATCTAAGCCCTGGCCCGAGGTGATGGGCTGAGCTCCAAGTCCAGCCTTTACTTTAGGGAGCTGGTCAAGATGCTGAGCTCCATTGGTGACACGGGTGGCCTTTCCTTCTGGAGATGCTGCCCTGTTCAGACTCTCTCCTGCCCTTGCACACACCAATGCCTGGGCAGACACTGTGGCAAACAGCCAATCTTAGCAACACAACACAATTGATTGATAGCTTTTCTGAACACGACATCAGGTCAGGGCTTGAATTAGCATTATTGTATTCTAACAGAAGTAAAAGAGAGAAGCCCAGTATGACATATTGTGTAATTAAACTGCAGTCTGTATCATTTATCTGTAGCAAATACTTTCCCTTAAAATGTTCATCTTGGAGTTGAAGCACGTTTCAATTCAACAGAGTTATTTTTTTTTGATCAAAAGGGGCCATTTTTTCTATAGGGCAGGCTGAACTACGGTAATACATGAGTGAGCACATACACAGTGAACTGCAAGAGCTTGTATTTCTGATGGTGATACATCTTTTTCTTTGTGGTTCTGTACTGTTCCTCCATTTGTGATCTGATGGCAGTATCAGTCATTTGTTTAGGAAGTACCATCTGTGGGTTTAGGTCACATATTTGTTATCCTCCCTCTTGAGGTAAACCTGATGCCCTGGAGAAATACAACTCAAGAGGTAATGCATGAGGCATGCAGTTGTTCTGATTCAACATGGCGGTGTTTTTCTCCATTATGATTCTATGACAAGAAACCTTTCCTCGCCAGATAATCATATTTGTTCCAAAATAAATGTTGTTTCCAACTGAAAAAAAAAAAATATTGTGTCTTTATTTCTAAGGAGAAGATGACTTCAGCAATGTGGACTGCCTGAATTAGAGGAAAAGGGTAGAACACCAGTCAATGAGTATGAAAACCTCTACTGAAGCTCCTGGCCTTGGTGGGACAGCCTAAGAGTATCACCTCGAATGCTCTCCTTAGAACCAGGTGAGGTTCTCCAAGGTTGCCTTGGCAACAAGAAAGCAGGTGTGTGTTCTGGAAAGTTTATTCTGAAATGCTTTAAGAAAGGCTTTAACTGGTCTATCCAAAGGTCTCTTGAAGTCTGTTGTGTCCCCAGTGATGCCATTCCCAACATGCAGCTATTTTAGCTTTCTGACATTTGGATGTGTTTTCTATGTTTTTAGTGGGTTTCTCTTTCATCTGTTTTTTCACCCTTGTACCCATGTTATTTTATCACCCATGGCACCCTTTGGCAATTTGTTCAACAGGTCTATTTCTTAAGCAGTACACCATTTTGTATAAATAGGAGTTGGCATAGGCCATAAATAATAGTGTGCAAAGTCCCTTCTGCAGCTTGTCTGTCTTCAACTCCAGCTCTGGCAGGAGCTGCTCAAAAGAGGCACATTCCTCCTCAGCTCACATGGGTGCCAAAGGAAGAGGTCTGAAGATGAATCTTAGCACCATTTGGCATCTCTCAAAGTTTACAAATTTACTCTTATCTGTCTTATTTTTAAGCTGTCAATGCTTAGTATACCATAGCTTTCTGTGCTAATTGAAAAGAGAAGTAAAAATTTCCCTTCTTTATAATAAATAATATGAAAGTGTCACTTTGAAAATTACCTCCTAGCAGTTTGGTGACTGGCAGTACAAGTTTTATCTCAGCATAGTTTGTTTTTGTACAGTGCTCATCACCACAGAGTCTAAACCTCTCACAATGCATCATCACAATTGCTATCTGGGGAAGGATTATCTTTCTTTTATGGAAGGAGAGCGGAGGCATTCAAGGGCTGGTCTAGCACCTGGGAAAGCTGATGACAAACCTGTTTGCTAAAGGTCAAACAAGGAGTCTGTGGCAGAGCTGACAAGAAAATAACAGCTCTGTACTTTAACCTACAGGTCATTCTCTCTCTTTTTCATCATATTTTTACTTTTTCAAGTGTTTGCACTTGTCAGAATTCACTCATTTATCTACATCTCTAAGATGATGTATTATTAAAATATTTTGGCATCTGTCATGTATTTTCTGCTTAATATTTGCAATCGGTTAGAAAGTGCAGTTTCCAAAATGATAGAGCAGTGGGTAAAGGAGCATTGAGAAAATTTAATTTTCTCTGGAGATATAAAAGTATTGACAACACCAGACTGATATATTCTTTTCTTCAGGCAGACTTAGTTGTGTAAGCTATTGCATTTTGCTACCACTTATACATCCAAAGTTTGTTAACAGTTTTCTACAGTGATAAATAATCCACTAATAATTTGTTTTCTGATACAGAATTGAGTTTTATATGTAACCAATAGATGTCATATGGTGGCTGTCCCCTCATTCTTATTTTAACTCTTATTTTTATTATGCAAGTAACAGAGAAGGGTATACTCTCAAAGCTCTTACTTTGGCTTATTTTCTCTGCAGGACAATGGACTTATTGTTTCTAGGATACTGAATGAGATATCATTTTTAAAGTGTCATAATCTGTGTCAAAATAACCTGCAACATTACTGTGGATTTTTTTTTCCTTTTTTTTTTTCAATTGAGTAACTCCATTGCCGTATTTATATTCAATGAAAAAGTTCTTACTAGCACTAGGGTTTTTCTGCATGGAAACACAGAAAGAGAGATCATAACTCCCAGTAGAGCCTTTTGTGCTGTTCAGTGTTACTGTAGGTTTAGATGACACTACCCACATACGTGCAAACAAGTAGAAAAGTAGGACAGAAATAATTTAACCAAAATTGTATTTTTTTGCTTAGTACTAATTGGTTGTGCTAAAATCTAGGCAGAGTGAATCCTAACAAAAATGGTGACAATGAAAACATTCAGTGTTTACCAAGGATTACTGCCTTGTAATATGTGTCAGACCACAACCATTCCCTGAAATCTAACAGTGAAACAAAGACCCTGATTCAGGATTTCCTAATGACATTAGGAAGCGTTTCATTCAATTAAGAGAATTTTGGGTCTGGACATCAGTTGCCTTTTTGAAACACATTTTGTGAGGCAGCCTGCAGTGCCTGGCACAGCTGGGTCTTCTAACTGCTACTACTGTTCTTGGAGAGATATCAGCCCCTGTATTTATACAACTCAGCCATAGCAACTGCCAACAACTGAAACACAATTTTTTTTCTGTTTTTTTTTGGTCTCATAGTAAATTAGCACCAAATTCTTTGGCCATCAAATCATGCAGGCCACTACAGATATTTACTATTAAACAGCAAAACTGAATTCACTAATCAATCAACTGCATAAAGGCTTCAAACAGAGCAATTAAATTGTTCAAATGAAATGATTACAAAATATGTTACAGCAGGAAGTTCATTTCAGTATTTCAATTCACTTAATTAAGTGGCTAATTCAATGAGTTTAGGTTTATTTCAAAACACCAATATGAGAACTGAATCTCCAAATCAAAATTTTTTATTTCTGTCATTCTTTACCTCTTCCAGGTCCCCAAATCCCAAACTTCTCTTAGCTGTGAGTTTCATTTAGCTTTGGCACAGAAGACTAAGTGTAAGTCTCACATGCGTTATTTCTCTGTTTGCTCCATCTAGGCTTAAGTTCCTGGGCTGAAAAATCAAGAGATTTTCTGATTTTCTCTACAATTTAAAGCGTTTTTTTTTTTAAAAATCATATTCTAAAGTCCACATTAAATAGTTTATGGCTGAAATGGAGAGGTGTTTAACAGCAAACCATTCTCTGAGGATCATATGTGAACAGTGGCAAACTTGTAGATGAACAGCCCCCCAAATGCAAATGTTGACATCCCAGTTATTCCCCCTTTAGGCCTTAATATGTTGATAACAGGAGTTCTGTTCTCTGTCAGGTCAGCTTGGGCTGGGGCTGCGTTCATCTAACTAAGGTCAACAGTGTGGCACATTTGGGGAGCATCTCTAGCAGGTACTTTCCAGAATAGAAAACACAATACCAGCTTTTGGTGTATAAATAACCAATAAGGCATTAAGGGATAAAAACACCATTTCTAACTTTCCATTCATTATATTCCAGTTTTCCTTCACATATTAAAAAAATAAAAAAAAAAAGGAAAAAAGGTGCACCCAACATAATTGAAGGGCTGTTGAGCTATTCCTCTGCACAGTAAATAGTTTAGCTGATGACTCGATGTAATACTAGACCTTTTCCCCATGTTTGTTGTAAGCTCTTGTGTAACACAGCTCCTGAAATTGTACTTTAATAAGACTAGCCTAAGGGCAAGTTTGCCATATGATGGGGCCAAGTTATTACAGTAATCAGCTAGCTGAGAAGGAGCTTGAAGGAGTGAAATGCAGAAAATGAGCCTATTTTTTCAAAGGTGTAGGTGCTTATGGAATCTGTGAGCTAACATTGCTAAGCAATAAACCAAGCAATTGAATCTCAGCATGTTAAATATATAAAATTTTAAGAACTGGAATTTTGTAACTATCAAGAATACGTAGTGGAAAATCATTACAAACTTTTCTCGCCATGGTTTACATTCTATGGGATATTCTTCGATGTCAATCACTTTGTGTCTTGAATTTTTGAAATAGACTGCAAAAAATCATAGAATCATAGAATGGTTTGGGTTGAAAGGGACTTTAAAGATCATTTTGTTCCAACCCTCTGTCATGGAATGTTGGAATATTGTCTCAGGTTGATTTTCTTTGTTCCAAAAAGACAAAACCTGAAGTTTTTCTTTATCAAAAAGAATTAAGAATTATGAAAATATATTTTTTTTTTAAAGTAGCCTATTTTCTGAGAAAGTTTGATTTCTAAACCTGCCAGTATTCATTTAAAAACTTTCTGAGCGGTAGTATCTAGTGCTAATGAAATGCAGAGATTTAATTCAGGATTGTTATAACTGCCAGAGGCTTCTGCAAATTTTTGTAGCTGATTTTCACCCCTACCTTTTTACCTCTATTTATAGTAGGGGAAAAAAAGTTAATTTTATTTCTAGGAAATAAAGGATTAATACAGAATTATTTTAAGGCAAACTTGTAAGGGATGAATACTATTAGAATATGGCACATTTATTTATATTTCAAAAACAAGTGTGATTACTAGATACCTACTGTTCCAAGATGTCTTTGTAGAGTCTTGGTTCTGCTTGGGTTTCATGCTCAATATAAACTGCCTCATCAGTATTTTTCTCATCTACTACACAACTTTGATGAAACATGAATAAAATGTGAGCATTACCTAGATACAAGATTTCTATAGGAGGAATGCTAATGCTGATAAAATTGAAAAGTCCCTCTGGCTATGTCATTGGAAGTGGGTAATGTTAAATTACATGCAATTGAAGTTCACAAGTGGTGTTTAAACTGTATTTTTGTGGTGTGATCAAATGGAGACTCTGTTAAAGACTCTCCTGTGTATGTTACCTGTTTCTTTTTGGCAACTAGTACCTGGACTTGAAGCATCAAAGGGCTTTGTACTCCTAAAACTGAGTTCTGCAAGGCTCTGACTTCTTCTTATCTCTCCTTAGTTAGTATCTCTCCTTACCCATTTCCAAGTTCTCATTAAACACTGGAAATAATACACTCCTAGGGGATAGCAAAACTACCCTTTCTAGGTTACCAAGTTACCAGGACAGAATAGTTTCTACAATAGGGAGGGTGAAATTCTGGTCCCATGGGAATCAGTGGTAAAACTTCCATTGGTTTCAAAAGGATTCTAATTTTTTCTATGACTTTATGGTACCTTCTTTTGCTGCACATACCAAAAGACCTTCAACAACAGCTTAATTGTAATTCTCTCTAAAAGATGACAGTATCAGTAGAGTATGTCAGGCTCCTGTTGACCCTAAGAAGCTAGGAGAAGAAGTCAACAGCATCACAACTCTATTGCTTGGAAGGAGTCAAGGAGCACAGTTGTTCTCTTCATTTAATGTAATCCAAGAGAGAAAATTGTACATAATGCCTTAGTCAGGCAAAATCCCCATATTAGTGTTTCTAAGGACTGTCATATGTCTACAACTGATGTCTACAACTAGCATGCATGAAAGAAAAACATTACAAAACTGTAAAAAACCATGAATTTATATAACAAAATGATAATATGAGAAGGATAAGATGATCAAAAATAGTAAACACAATAACTTGACATTAACAGTTCAAGAGAATGAAATATTTTTCACCATTACTTTTCAGCTTCTATTTATGCACCTTAGAGGAAAACCAAAGATTAGAAATACTATCTAATCTAGGAAAGTCTGACTGACTTAAGGGTACATTTAAGCACATGAGAGTTGTGTCCATGTGCACTAAAAAGCTAGATATCTGAGAGTTCAATACGCCATCGGTTTCCTTTGTCGAGCTTAGCAGAAATGTGATTCAGACAAAGCAATCTGTGCTATCTTAAATGCTGATCCCAGCAAAATATTAAAAATAGAAAACTACTCCCCAGTCATTAACCTTTTTCCAAAGAGCTTAAAAGTTACTTTTGCATCTGAATTTCAAAGTGGCAATGTAACTGAACATGGGAGTATAATAAATGTATGATAACTTGGGAAATTAGAACAATTCATTATCAGGCACACTGGTCAGAAAATGTTATTAATATTGTCTTAAAGTGACAGTGTCAGAATAAAGCATTCGTGGTCAGATCCAACATGCCTGGCTTTGCAGGGGCATTCACCCCAGTTCCTTGGGCAGCATGAGGGAGCAGGAGGAAGGAAGTTCCTTCAGATCAGTCAGCATGTGTGCCAGTGGGGACCAGCATGGACCCCTGTGGGAGAGGAGGATGGACTCAGATCCTGCATTGTAATTTCCTTATGAACGGTCAGCTTGCTTTTTTATTTCAAACCGTAGCCTGAAGAGAAAGTGAGTAGGACCCGAGAGGTGATCGTCCCCCTGTACTCAGCACTGGTGAGACCCCACCTCAAGTACTGTACCCCTACCACAAGAAAGACATTGTGGTGCTGGAGCAGGTCCAGAAAAGGGCAACGAAGGTGGTGAGGGGTCTGGAGCACAATCTTATGAAGAGAGGCTGAGGGAGCTCAGTTCAGTCTGGGGAAGAGGAGACTGTGGGGAGGCCTTCTCGCTCTCTATAACTCCCTGAAAAGACGGTCTCTTCTCCCAGGTCACAGATGACAGGACAAGGGG
>BJBW01003572.1:64216-114598 GCA_004320125.1 Scolopax mira
TTGAGACACCATCCCTGGAGGTATTCAAGAGACAAGTTGACACGGTGCTCGGGGATATGAATTAGTAGTGGATTGGTGTTGTTTTGGGTGTAGTGTGGGTTTGTGTGGTTTTGGGGTTTTTTTTTTTCGTTTGTGGGTTGTGTGTTTGTTTTTTGGGGTTGGTGGTTTTTTTGTGGGTTTTTTTTTTTTTTATTCATTGGTGGGACCAGATGATCTTAAAAGATCCCCTCCAACCTAGGGGATCCTGTGTGATTCTGTGAGAAGTGGCATCTTACATTTTGCTAAATGGCATTCACTCAAGTAATGCAACACCTCCCTTAGGCTCCAGCACACACATTTTCATGCCTCAGGAGAGTGAGTTCTAACTACCAGGCTGCTGGAAGAAGTAAGATGGAGGCACTCTGCACATCTCATTTTAAACAGTGCTGTTGTGTGCAAAAGGAATAGGAGATTTCTGCAGCTATAGATAAAGGCTTTTGGTTTAATTTCTGTCTCGGCTTTTCCCTGTTGTTTACCTCTAGCATTTATGTGCAAAATCTGCTGCATGCTGCTAGACATGTGTTTGTTGGTGGGGCTCCTGTTACCAGCTATCAATTTGTGTTCAAATACAAGGATCTTCAATGCTTGCTCCTGGAGTGCAAGTCAGAGTCCTAAACAAGACTTCAAATGTATCTGGTCAGGTACTTGAAATTTATGTGTTCATGGGGGCACTGGCCATGCCCAGGAATCCTTCCTTCTTGTGGGTTACTTTCCATGTGAATGTCTCAGCTTTGATAAAAGTGTACAATAAGGCAAGATGAAAAAGGTATAATAGCTCTTCAGAAGCAGAATCACAATTAGAGGGGCACAGGTGCTGAATACGGTGAATAAAATACAAGGCTGTAGGAAGTTAAGATTAACATGGATACACTTAAAAGACTATCAATACTTATCCCTTAAACCTCATGAAATCACCATGAAGGAAGATTAGATAATTGGGATTTCTTTCACTTCCCTTCCTGCTGAATCCAGACATTGATTAAAAGAGCACGAGGCACACAAACCCCATGCTCCTCCTGTTTTACTTGGGGCCTGATGGCACCACCCAGCACAGGGCTCCTTCCCCGTCAGACCAAAGCTGGGTGCCTGGTCCTTTCCCTGAGCTGCCAGAGCAGTTCTGTCTCCCTGAGAAACAGCCCAACCTTATAGTTAAGTGGCTGCTGATGATTACTCACAGGAAAATTGTTCTGGATCACTGCCTATCAGCTGCCATTTTCACCAGACATGGGACTGTCCTACCTCATTGTACAGTATGTTTGTGGGATTTTGCAAGTGTAGTTTTGCAAGCGTAGTCCCTTCTGCCATGGGAGGGACCCAGGGCTCTGCTCTTGCCTGCGGTTTCCCTTTCCCATCAGGATATTTTAATGAGCTGGGATGTTTTTCTGTTGCAGAGTACCAAAGCCCCATGGCATTTGCAGGCTGGGAATTACTGGGTTTTGTAAATGGTTTCTGTTGGGTTTTTTGAGACCAAATGCTAACTATTGAAATAGTATGTGATCCTAAACAAATAAAAGAAAAACTGGGAACATCCAGTCTTCATGAAAAACAGAACCAAAGATGAACAAGTACTGTTTCTTTTCTGTTTTTTACATTCAAATCTAATACGTGCCCATGAAATTTCTGAAGTAATATCTGTTCACAGTGAATAACCTGAGCAATGAGTACCTTCAACAGGCTTCTCGCAGGCTCTGATTGCCTCAGGATCCCAGGGACACCTGTTTCTCATTCAGGGTCTGTAGCACTGGACTGCAAGAAGACAAAGGCAGGTCTTTCTACCATGCAGGTGAGACCTTTTAAAACCTTTTTTTCCAAGGTGAAGGTGGTTCTTCCCTTTCAACA
Organism: Scolopax mira; assembly: GCA_004320125.1. Taxonomy (NCBI): domain Eukaryota; kingdom Metazoa; phylum Chordata; class Aves; order Charadriiformes; family Scolopacidae; genus Scolopax; species Scolopax mira. The sequence goes on from BJBW01003572.1 coordinate 66,095, forward strand.
AATCAATGATCAGGGAACTCACACGAAGTGGGGAGAAGTATTTTTTCAGTGCAGTCTTCTTGAGGACAATCTAATCCAGGATTGAAGGAGAGGCCATTAACCACAAAGTTTTCTCTATGGGTGCATTTGGCAGGACTCTTGCTCTTGCTGATGAGCAAATGAGAAAAGAGGATGCTGACAGTGAAAAGGGACTTTACCACATCCTGCTATATCCATCTATATCCTACTGAGAATCCAAAAATCTTTGTTGTTATAAATCTGGGATGCTGCTTTTTTCATTACTCGGATAATAGAAACACTGACCATAATTGCTGGCCATTAAACAACCCTCTATAGAAGAGACAAAACCTTTCTGAAAAATACTCCTAGTTAAGGTTTTTTTTTTTAAAAAAAAAGAAAACCAGAATTTTTCCACTGAGTCTGCTAAATTGTCTTTGGACTTTCAAACTGGTTTTTGTGGGCTCTTGTGCCAATCCTCCTTTTTTCTGGCACTTTCTAACTTTCCCCTGCTTTTCCATAACCCAGTCTTAATAATATTTTTGTGTGTAATCACTAGGTCTGTCGAGAAGCCATAAAACCAGGATTCCCTTGTTTTAAGCTGGTTGAAATTTTTCAGGAGAGCATGTCCTGTCAGATAATGAAGATTTGCAGAAATCTGCAGGTTCCGAGGGAATATCTCAGTTTCCATGAAATGCCAAGGCTTTTGCACAACTCCCTGAGTCCTGGCAGCCCATAGGTATCATCTTCTTTGCCCTCCAGTTTTAGAGGCACCAAAAGCTCCTGCTGTGACAGTGCTTTGATTTTTTCAAAGTGAACAAATGCACCTTCTGATCCTGAACTGATGTTTTCTAAAAAATATCTATCTTTGTGGGAGCTGGTGAGCTCTAATTGCAGTACATCATTCACACTCAAATACTTCCTCAGCAAGTCGGGAAACGACTCTGTTGCACAGACCTCTGTGCAGGAGTTGTTTTCCCCCTTATTTCCCTTTATTTCATGGGAACCAGAGCGGGATGAGATGTGCTTTGCTGGAGAATTTACAGTGTTTTCTAACACCAGAGGGACAGTGAAAAATCAGTGTCTGTGACTGAGACAGAGGTCTGTGACCCTCCTCTGAAAGGGTCTGTGATCCATTGGGCACCACCTCTTCCATCCAATTGCTCAAGAATCCACTTTTTCATGCCCTGTCAGACCCACTTTCATCCCAAGTCTCTCCATGCCCCTGCTCCTTGTGCTTCTCCTTCTCACTTACTTACTCATCCCTGGGCTCCTTCATCTGTGCTGCCTCTCCCCATCTGAGCTCTGCCAGCAGTCCCAGGCTCCAGGTGTTGCCAGTCCCTTGGCTGTGTCCCATCCCAGTCTCCTTGTGTGATCTCAGACTGTAGCCTCTTTCTGTGTTTTTTCTCTTTCCCTTTTCCCAGACTCAGCTTCTCTGCCCAGGCATTTTCAGTTTTTCCTCTGCTTCACCATTACCACCTTTGCTCCTTCTCTTTCAGGGCTACTGGTCCAGCTCTTCTTGTTCCCAAACACAACGTGTCAACATTGAGTGAACAACACACCAGAGAAAGTTTTGATTCATACACCGTTTTGGTGTTAGGCTTCTTAGCATTTTACTGAATTTGATGCAACACACTAGTGGGACTTGTTATCACAGAGACAACCAAGCACTCTGACACCTGTGTCCCTTCTGTCCAGACTGCTGGAGGTAACTTGGTATTAATAGGGTGCAAAATCTAGGACTGGAATGGGATAAAATGGGATCCTGAGAGCTACTTGTGGCTGAGGCTGTAGAGCATTTGGCGTTGATTTTACTTGATTCTTTAGACAGCATGAATTATAGTGAATTCTTTAGACAGTACATAGCATTATACTCAGGTACCACATGTGTTTGGACTCTGTCTTTGCAGAGGGACCAAAACTTTGGACTGTGGTGATTTCTTTGCATCAGATTGCAGCCATGAAGTGGGGACAGCAAGTGAGAAGACTGCTGGAGATGAAGGCAACTTCTTTAAAGGTGAGTAACGCAAACCGTAGCTGTCTATTTTCATTCTCAGAAAAGAAAGGAGTGAAGGAAATTGTTAAAAATTAGAGAAAGAATTAAGCTACAGAAAGCATGAAGTGGTAAGGAAGGGACTAAAACCTACTTCCAGTATAAATTATGTTTATCTATGCATCTGATCATGTTTAGTAGTAAGGAAAAGACCTGATTTTTTCATAATTGGACATCTTTCCTTTAAATGGATTGTTTGGAAGGACTCCATTCTACACTTTTCTAGCAGACACTGATGGCTATTTAACCAGGTTAATATCAGTCATGATAATTACCATCAGCATGCTGGAATAAAAAATTTTGATCGATTTCCATTCAGCAGCTTTTTTACCTTTTACATTGAAAGTAAGAGAAAATACTTCAGCGGACACTTGCTTTTATGTTGCTGCTTTGATCTTTCAATAGAAATGGATCTATAATAGCACTAGTAGCTCCTCTTGCATCCTTTACGATGAAGAGATCTTTTCAGGTAATGTGATTTCTTGATAAAAGAACAAGGGACGTAGTGCTCCTCATTTTGGGCTCACTGCACATTCCGCTCTTTCCTCTACATTTTGTTGTCAATGGGCTACCTTACAGGCTGACTGAATGGTTTTCACTTGCCAATTTGTTTTTGCAACAAATGGAATGAATTTTCCTAGCCTTTTCTGCCACATCTTTCCCTGTGATACACATTTCTGTGCTTTTAGCAAAATCAAATTCTGTGTGAGTGTTAATGAAGAGCTCTTGCCAGTTGCATTTTGTGCTAAAAAAACATTTCCCCTTTTTCTTCCACCCAAAGTATTCATGCATAAAAGGGATCATTCAAGATAGTTGTGTTTTGAATAACAGAAATTCAAAACCAAGTCTCATTTCTAGTATGTCTTAAAACCAGGAGATAGATGGTTTTAAATGTGCTTTTATGAAATGGTTGGGCTTTCCTAAAAAAAAAAATTTGTCATCTCAGTATAGTGAAAGATAAAAATCAAAACACACAGACATTAAGATTTGTTGGAGCAAACAGTGTGGAAGGTGAAAATCAGTATTGGCACATTCAAGGTTGAAAGGATCAAACTGATAGAATTAGATGCATTGCTGTAGTACAAATGTGCTAAAACCATGCAATAAAATAGCCCAGCGCTTTGTCATGTGTATGTCTGCTCAATGCATACAGACACTAAAAAACCACAAACAACTGTCCTTAAGTCAAGTCCTTAAAAAAAAAAACCAAAACCTTTCCCAAAGCCCTGCGGTAGGGTCATGAAGGATGATAGTACGAAATACTAACAAGTTCATGTATCTTAAAAATGATAATGCAGCTTCATATGAACAGCTTACAGTCCTGGTGGGGCAATTGTAAACAATCAGCACCTAGCACAGAAAACTTTTTCCAAAGAGGGACAGCAAGATGTCTTAGAGACACAGAGAGCTTTATTTGTGTAGAATGGTGCAAAATCCTGTGACAGGATGGCGTTTGTGTTGTGTGTTGCCAGGGGAATATTTGCGTATTTAAAGTGAAGACAAATAGAGGTGAGGATAATATGAAGCAATGAAGGATCCAGAAAAGACTCCTTGTACGGTCCTATTCATCTTCAAAACAGAAAAAAAGAAAAAGAGAGGCGGAATAAAATTAAATACTGATTATATGAAATGGTATTATTTTTTTAAATACATAGTTTGACCTTTAGGATTCTATATCATTACTACAAGTTTTATCAGACACTTTATCTTGAAGAAAATAATGAGAAGGTAGTGAAAATTAGCGTCATAATAATGAGAGCACGCTATCAATTGCATACATTTAGAGTATTCCTCTGTCCAGATTGAGTCATTATGCCTCTCATTTGCAAAAAAGTTACATTGCTTATTCAAATACCTGTGCCTATAAGATAGCAAAAACATATTTCAAGAGTCTCTTTAAAATACATTTTGTTTTGCTGGTTGTCTTGCTCCATTATTTACTGTTCTTTCTTTTTTATTAGCTGTTCAGTATTAATGTGTGCCTCTGAAAAATGTAAAATTAAGCCCAGTGCTGAAGTAAGAGGAATTCTATGAGAAAACCCTCTGTAACAGTCTGACTTGGTGGACTTTCAGCCAGCTTGAACCATTTCCAAGACCTTTAATTCCTGGAGTCTGTGAGTCATCTTCATAGTAACAGTGTACAAGGTAAATGGGGTCCTTTCTCTGTCAGGTCCATTGGTGAGAGGAGGAAGTGGGGATGTACGTCTGTAGGTGGTGTTTGGCAGTGAGAGGGAAGGCAGAGATTGATCTGTGTCAGTGGGTATTGATATCTGTGCTGCAGTGTTTGCACTCCACAGACCAGTGGAGTGAATGCCTTTGCCAGACCATGGGAATGGCAGGACTTATAAAGGACCATGCTGGTTCTCATGAGGATGTGCAAAATCAACAAGCCAGCTCTGACGACAGCTCTCACTCTTTTTTCATACTTCTTCCAGTTTTGGGCCCCCTACACAAGAAAGACATTGAGGTGCTGGAGTGGGTCCAGAGAAGAGCAACGAAGCTGGTGAGGGGTCTGGAGCACGTCTTATGAGGAGAGGCTGAGGGAGCTGGGGTTGTTCAGTCTGGGGAAGAGGAGACTGTGGGGAGGCCTTCTCGCTCTCTACAACTACCTTAAAGGAAGGTGTAGAGCGGCAGAGGTTGGTCTCTTCTCCCAGGTCACAGATGATAGGACAAGGGGTAATGGCTTCAAGTTGCACCAGGAGAGGATAAGGTTAGATATTAGGAAATATTTCTTTACTGAAAGGGTTGTCAGGCATTGGAATGCCCAGGGAGGTGGTTGAGGCACCATCCCTGGATTGTGTTGTTGAGATGAGTTGACATGGTTCTTGGGGATGTGGATTAGTGTTGGGTTGGTGTTTTGGGTATGGGGTGTGGTTTGTGTGGAGTTTTTGTTTATTTGTGGTTTTTTGTTATTGTTTGGGTTTTTTGGTTCTTTTGTGTTTCTTTTTCATTGGTTGGAATAGATGATCTTAAAAGGTTCCTTCCAAGCTAGGTGATTCTGGGATTCTTCATTTCAACTTTTCACAGGTCTTTTTGGTTAGATTCTGCAGAGTTTTTTGTCTCAGTGGAACCAGCTTTTTGTGCTCTGTCTGACCTGAGCTGGCCTGAGGACAAGGCACTGATGACAGTGTCACTGCAGCCAGCCCTGCCCCTGCTCCACTCCTTCAGCCCTTTCCTTACTCACCAAGATTATATAGCCTGGGCTTTCAAATATAAACAGGAAATTTGTGGCCTTAAAAGAGATTTTGCATGTAATTTAATGCAGGAAAAAATCCATAAATTTGCATTTTATGGTCACCCCTTCCATTTAATAAGTTGATTTAATCGTTACCTGCTGCCCTGAATGCTTTCTACAGTTTATCTCTGGCTTGATGTTATATTTTATAAAGCTAGTTCAAATTGTAAATTCCTGGCAATAGTGTCTGACTTACCTTAATGTGTGGATATAGTTTTATCATGATAGGGCTCAAGACTTAAAGCATTCTTTCATTACTAATTAACCACACTGAAATTGCCTCAATATGTTAGTACATTGACTACTGAATATTATCCTTGCTATAGAATTATATAGAAAAGTTATAACTACTAATTAAATTGTAAAGTACTTCTCCAAGGGGGATTTTTCAAGTACAAAATAATCACTGTGGGAAAATTCCAAGGACGTAATATAGCACACATCAAAACAGTGAAAATGTGAAAAAACAAAATACAGAACACTAGTCCCAACATTTTTTTGCCCCTGAAAAATCCGGTAACTAAATTTATTGAGGTAATTCCACTCAAAGGGCACTGATTTTACTTAAGACTATATTCATGGACATACAGTTTAGAAAGACTTGGACTTTAGGATTGTTCTCAGTCTTGTTTCTCTTAATGGCTATTGAAAACTGCAGAGGTTTTGATATGCTTACTTTATTGTTTATAACTTACTTAAAACCCCAAACACTGATCAACAAAGCTTTCTGCCCTATGCTATGATTTTGGGAGGACTCATGGGGGTCGTTTGGCTATTTTGTAAAAAGTACTCTAATTGATTAGACACATTCCTCCTTCTCAATTAAAAATTACAGAAAAAGGGAGTTTGTGACTCTGAGCCAAGTTCATTGATGTATAGAGCGTAGCTAATATCACTCATTATTAAGGTCCTGATTGTACTGTGTGTTTTCTCACAAACACGATTATAGCAAGGTAATTTGCATTGCTAAGCGAATGCTAAAAATATCAAAACATTTTTCCCTGCTGGCCAGAGAGTAGTTGATCCAATCATTAAAATAGGGATAAACAGAAGTAACTGCTCTGATGGAAGCTAAAATGATTAAGCACAATATGCAGAGGAAATTAGTTATTTAGCTACCAGTATGCTCTCCAGAAGAACTGCAAAGCTCTAGTTTAAAAATCACACCAATCTATTGTGGAGGTTTTTGCGTGGCACCAGAAGGATCTATAAAAGCTTTACATTACTCCTCATTCAAAATTTACCACAGGGCCTTTTGGCAGCATGTGCTTAGGGACTGAACTGCAACTGCTGCGTAGGAAAAAATAATTTCTGCTTTTCCAAGCAGGACTGATGATTTTGGCTCCAGCGGCTGCTGCAAGTTGTTGTTCCTTTTGCTGTACGAGAAGGCAGAGTCTGGGCAGCCCCGCACCGCAAACGGGGGGGGTGGGGGGGGTTGCCTTCACTCACTTTGTATTCAGAGCCTGCACAGAGAAACCTATTTAGCCACAGATGAAATCTGGGACAGATGATACAGAAATAATAGGGACTATTTGCAGGAGAGTGGTTTGTTCCAGGTTCCTCTTGAGGCAGGTGCCCAAGCGGTGGAGATTCAAGAGGATACCTGTGGGTTTTTAATTAAATGCACTTTGAATATATCTCCTTCCTTTCCAACTCCAAACAAAACTGTAAATGTATCTGTCCAAAACCTCTTAGCTTCTCCTATGTTGGCAGACACTATTTTCATAGCAGAAGCATTGGCATAGCTACCCAACTGGAAAACAGAAAAATGCTTTGGGTCTTTTTCAGCCAACCACAGTACCTCAATGCATCCCAATACAACCATGTTTAGGTTTAGTTTAAACTGACAGGAATCAGTCTGAAATTGTGATCACAGATTTCTGCAAGCAGAAAACATCTAAATGAATGGAATGCATGGATGGATTGGAGCTTAGTATTTCCTCTCTTATGTACTTTGATGTCATTTTGAATCTATAACCAACACCACTCCCTCGCCCCCAACCCCCAAACCCTGCACGGCCAAATTGACAGGAAAAACTTCTGGAAATATTTCATTAATCATTTTTGTCAAGATTACAGATGAAAGGAGCCATTTGTATTTTATGGCAGTTGGTAATCAAACATTTACAGTACGGTGCCAATATTTAACACACAATGTAGAGGGAGCAAACTGAACAGAAGGTGAGTCTGTCAGAGCTTAACGTGGAGCGATGCTGTGGGAATGGGGGGGGGGGTGTGATCAGAACTGCAGCACCCCAGAGCAAGTGGCGTTGCAATACAACATTCTAGCAGCAAACTGCTTTTCCAGCTGTGTTAGACTTCCTTCCCTCTTCTCTGGAACAGAAATGAGGAAAAAATATTTTATCCTTGAAATGACTTGGAGGAACCAGATGAGACTCTGGGAGTTAAGATCACTGGCTGCTTTTGCAAGGCAATAAAGCTGTATAGAATAAATGAGTCCCAAGGAGTTTTTTGGACGGCCCTGCTTTCTTTTTCTCTTCCATCTCACTGAATATTTTGTAAAAATCTTCTATATCTTATTTAGGTTGCCTCCCCTGTTTCCATTTCTGCTGGAAAGCAAGGCAGCATTCATTGCAAAAGTGTTTTTGTGTAATTTCCCATCCCTCTAATACCACACTTACACGAGGATAAAAACTGTTTAAACAGCTCTTACTCCCATTGAAGTGATCAGAAATATTCCCATTTTTTCATAAGGATAAGACTGCATCTCCACTGATTGTCTGTGCCATCACAAACAAGATTCATCTGAATAAATGTCAGTGCACAATGTGCACATCCACCTCTGAGCTGTCTACGCTGACGTTATGCTCAGAGGCAGAGCTAAAGGGAGAACCATCTGCTAAAAGAGACAATCAAGACAGAGTAAGTCCACCACACACTAAAAGCATCATTTCTCCCCCCCCTCCTTTATTTCTGAGCCTGAATCTGGCTAATTTGGCTGCGTACATGTTTCCTATGTCTAAAACTGAGACAAGTCCCAACCAAGTATTCTTAGGCTTATTCCCAGGCTGAGTGGCTTTTCTTGTAGTCCTTATAGCACATACTGTATAGAATGACCTTCTTCTTCTTCTGCACCATTATCAGGGCCTCCCATGACAGCCACTTCCTTACAACTATGTTGGTCAAAAGGAAAGATGAACTAAGAGCAGAAGTTGCCCAGAGAGGTGGTAGATGCCCCATACCTGGAAACATTCAAGGTCAGGTTGGATGGCATTCTGAGCAACCAGATCTAGTGGTGGAAGACAACCCTGCAATGGTGGAACATTGAACAGGATGACTTTTAAAAGTCCCCTTCCAACCCAAATTATTCTGCAACTCTATATTAGGTCTCGACAAAATAGCTGAGGGTATTCTCTGACCTGTGTAATAGGTAGGCAAAGAAAATTATAGCAGCATAAGGTCCAGCTTGCAGTCAGTGGAAGTGTCATGGACTCCAGATAAAGCTGATTGGTGCCATGATTTCTTTTTTCCTGCAAACAGTAGAGTTGTTTGAGAAATGATCGTGTGGCAACAAGTGTGAAATTAAAGTGTCTGAGTGAGCTTGCATTCATGCACAATACTCAGTGCAAACATATTTAAGTAGATGCCATCTATCGAATAGCCAGGCTTCTCTCAAAAACAGCTTAGTGAAGCACTGGCAAAGACACCCAGCAGCCAGCCAGATCAGACTGCTAGTGTTTGGTAGAATCCTGCTGTTAATTAAATTCTATCCGCAGGAATACTCCACCCCCCCAATTTTTAATACAGATGCTGATGAACTTACACTCTAAAGGTTGTGGATCCCTCCTTCAATAAACTTTTCATTCTACAGACCCAGGCTTGTGGGTGTCTGTGTGTGCATCAGCGGGCAGGGCTCTGCAGAGCAGGGGGACAGCGATGCCGACCCAACATCCACACAGGGCACATCTGGGGAAACTTAATTTCAGATTAATTCTCCCTTGTTCTTGTGGTCTACAGGCCTAATACTGGGCAGACAGCATGAAGTGCTCTCTTCTGGTTTTGTACCAACATCCAAAAAGAATTTGGGTGCTATAGTATAAAGTAAAATGCAGTAGGGCTGTGAGGTTGAGACACTAAATTAAAAAAGGCCTTTCCAGACTGAATTAAGGTTCTAGATAGTTGCATCCTATGTAGCTGATGTACAAGATCACCCACAATAACTCTTCTTGTTCAAAACAACCATAACCATAGAAAAAAAAAAAAAACCAAATGTGCAATTGCCTTTTTTCCCCGAAACATTTTTTCTAATTGGGAAATTTCACATGGAAAAACTTAATAAATCGCTGTCACTGCTTCCACAGTGGCTCTAACATATACTACCTGATACATCATGGATCCTTTAAACATTTACTCAATGGACCATTAATTTCTATAAGATTACTCGAGTAAATAAGACCTTTCATTTCTTTTCAGGATCAAGATCCAGATCAGGATCCAAGATCATAATGCATTTTGATTGGAACAGAACAATAGTTGTTTCAAGAAATTATGTGTTTTCCACTTTGGTCCTTCCCAAGTGAATCCCATATTTAGGAAGAAAAAAAAAAAAAGATCATTATAAGAAGGGATGAAGAAGATGAAGAAGAGATGGGCATTAAAGAGTTTATTCTGAGCAATGAAATCTGTCCTCTCATGATCAGAGAAATTCTGTTTCTTTGCCTGATGTTATGATTATTTCAGTTTATGCCCAAATTAACCAAGTAGACCACATTCATTACAGATGTAAAATTTTTACCTTAGGACACTTGTAAACTGGTCTGTTGACAGGAACACCATATAATTTCATGGAGCAATAAAAATCTGTATTTTATGAAAAAATTGTGACAAAAATTACATATAATGTGAAACGAAATTTTAAAATAGATTCAAATACAAAGAACTTTCTTTTTGTAAAAGACAGAATGGAAACAATACAGTAAAAATAGATTATTACAAATAAAATGTTTTTCACTTCCAAATGCCTAACTTATTAGTTTTAAAAAGTTGAAAAGAAATTTGCTTACGGATGGTAACCCTTGAAAATAAAAGCACAATAGGACAGAACAAGCATGCATTTATTATCAAAATGTGGATGTACAAGTTGTAGAATACCATAAGTGTTTAGAATTGTGGGTGTTGCTTAAAAAAAAGTCTTTCATGTCCGCAATACTTGGGATGAACTATGTTTCTTTCTATTCAAGATGGTTCTCATCCAGAACAGATCCATGATAACAGAGACACACATAACTTCTCCACATTTTATAACACTTAACTATGGATCTGAAAAAATTCTTGGTGTTTGTAGCTCTCCTTACTAAGCTGCTTTTCAAATCTGGCTCAGTCAGCCTATTGATACAAATAAAAAAGTCTTCCTTCATCATGGTTATCACACACTACAACTGTGTCTGATCCTGCATCCACTAAAGTCACTGGCAAAACTTTGACTTGGCCAAGGTCACATCTTTTGTTATAAAGCAGAATGCATGAAGTTAAAGAACAATATGAATACATTCATGCTGCAACTTTTCCAATGGGCTTCAGGTATTTAAATGAAATTATTCAGTGTTTGGCCTAGCTGACACTACATTCAGTATTTACAGCATATACATTGCTTATAAACTCAACAGCAGGTGCTTGGAAACAGCTGTGCCCAGCAGTTTCACAAAATTCCAAATCAGAACATTTTAATTAACAAAGACAGAAAGGGCAACGTAAAGTCTTCAAGATAAATCTGGCCCCAATGTAACATTGTCTCTGAGTAGCCAGAAATGTGGCAATCTTTGAGAGGCTGCCTAATGAATTGTTTCAAGTTTTCTTCCAGGATTTTGAAAAGGAAAGTCACACTTACTTATAAAACTGTACTTTGTTGCTGATGGTCATTTTTCCAGTGGCGGAGTCAAAAGAAGAGCAGGGTTGGATGTGGAAAGTATCAGCCTGTGTGCTCTGTGGGTTTGTCCTTGGCTTTTGGAGGAGTCAGATGTCCCAGGACCTGAGGGACGACGGTGAAGGCATGAACAGAGAGGAACCTTTCTTCTCACTGCCAGGGTGGAGGCGTGTGTGGGGCCATGGCTCACTAGCTGCTGCAGCCTCTTGTGCAGCCATGTCCCAGTAAATTGTTGTTACGTCCATCCTGGAGTTTCTCATGGCTCTGAAGGGATGCTCTGCTGTCCATGCTAGAAGTCTGTCCACTTTGATCCTGCTGCCTTCTTAATCTGTCAAAGGTAAAAAACATTAATGTAGCTATCATTTGCAGACGACTGTACAAGAATGACAGACCACATGGCCTGCCCCATGGATAGCCACATACACCTCCATGTAAAACAGATTCCTGCATCATTTGATCTGTATTAACTCCTTGAGGTGCCGTTTCCTCTAAAGACTGATGATTGCTTTCTGCTAAGTATGTGCAGTTGGGTCTTGGTCAGCCACTGCCCTCACTAAAACCTATCATAAATAGCACAGGAGAACATGCTACAATCAGAGGAGTGCTGTCTCTGGCTTTAGCACCTCTGCTCAGACTGTAACTTGCCAAAACCCTCAGGTAGCTCAAGGCTGATGAGAGCTGTTGACTGGACACGCAACAGCAGAAAGCAGCTGCTCCCCTCTGCTGTCCTACAAAATTACCAGTAACCTCCATCAGTACAAGAGAAAAAACCATGAGCTGAAAGTATACTCAGTATTCCTTTGTCATTACTTGATATGTTGTGGTTTCAAGCAACAACAACAAAATCCTACACTGTTTAGAGACTGCAAAGTTATCTTCTTGTGACAACATTTTCTAGAGAACAGCAACAGCCCTAACAGCACCTTCGGTCCCCACCACTCATTTTATCATCAAGCTTCTCAGCATTTATGTCCAGCACTGGTATCAGCTTCTGTGATTTTACTGTGATTCATGTAATATTCAGTGTTTCCCTCCAAATCCAGACACAATGTAAGTAAGTACTTTCAAGGAGGGTGTAAAGACTGGAGGAGAAGCTATGAAGCAGAGACCAAGTGGTTTTTTTGCAAACATGAACAGCTGCTGTTCTGGAGAAATTTTCCTCTGACTGTTTGTTTTCTCAAAATGAGAAACAGATGTTGATGAGGTCTTGAAAAGGCACCAAGAGCTGGCACCAGAGACACTATGGAAGAACTCTTTGTTACAGTTATTATTAGTGATATGTATGATATAGTCCCCCCAAAAATTTGCAAGTAACATTGAATGTGTGGGAAATACTCAATAATGGAAAAACATGCAAAAATGAAATGTAAAGGGACAGTTTAAAAAGGTAAAATACTTCCATGTGGCTTAAAAACTAGAGACACCATCATTAAGACTCAGAAAAAGAATATGAAAGGACATGAAATAGCTGTCATAGATAAATAGAGGAATAAAGGAAGCTATTTAAAGTGAAAATAATGAAAACATTGTATAAATCAGTTAAATTTAGAAGAGCACAAACACTGGCACATTGAATAAAAAACTTTAAGACGGAGTGAAAACACAGATTAGAAGAATAAATTGCTAATAGCATTTACCCTAATAGATTTTTTTTCAAGTGCACCAGAAATAAGATGACTACCAGCGTCTCTGCAGGCCAATGGAGGACTAAGATATTAGAGGAGAACTCACGAAATATGAGTCCCTAGTTGAAAAGTCAATGAATAACCTTCACCAACGTCCATGACAATGAGCTTAAGGACATTCCTTTCTTTATGAGAAATTTCTCTATCATCTCCAGTTAAACCATCAGTCAGACCGCTTTAGAACCAGTCATTCAAATGAATGTTGACAAATCATCAAGACAGTGAATTTTCACCCAAGGGCTCTAGGAAAATTGAAATATATAATTTCTGCACAGCTGAATGGAGTATCTAACTTACTGTTGAAACTGTCTTGGTACAAGGAATGGAAGACAGCAAATGTGATGGCGTTTTCTTTTTTTCTTTTTTTTTGATAAGGGCTTCAAAAGAGATCAGAGGACAACATGAGAGTAATTGAATCAGACAAAGTCTTGAACCGTCTTAGCGTTTGAGCTACTGGCCCTTATGAGACTAAGGTATTTATAGGCATCAGCAGAAAAGGTTACAGTGCTTGGAAAGTCATACTGCAAACTGTGGGTTGCAAACCTGTGCAAATGGTGAAATAGTGAAGTGAGATGAATTTTGGCTCTATAGTGATCTGAGAAATCATTACATTTGTCCAAGACACACTAGTGCTTTCTCTTACAATTTTTTTGTTCTTTTGATATTTACTTTGTTAATAATATGCTGAAAAAGAAGGCATTTACTGTACTGCTAAAATTAATGGGAAAATACAAAGTCTCAATAACAACATAAAAACACCAATTACTATTTTTCAAACCACTGAAACTGGCACAAAGGCAGCATGCAAGGAGGACAGCGGGAAAGGAGAGAAATGAAGCTCATGCTGAGTTCAAAAGATACCACTGACCAGCCTTGAACTCTCACTCTCTGCAGAGGTAGTTTCTATTGTTGATTTTCATTTACTTTCTTTTATCCAGTCCCTACTCCCCAGGTCTATTATTGAACCATAATTAGATTATGGGGTGTGGAAGTGCTAAAGAAATACTTTGTTTTAGCAGTGCGGCCTTGTATTCCCTTTTCAGATATTTTTTGTGTCCGTACCTAGTTTCACTACCCATATTTATCAAAATAAATAATAAGTCAAATTGATAATGTAGTAACATTTTCACTGTTATTTAAATACTTAGCAATTTATCAATCATTTTATTCAGCGAATAAAATTATGTTAAAAACTTCACAGTAAGGGTCTATAATGGGAATGCCAACACCTACTTACCAGGGTGTGCTGGGGGCTGGGGAACTGGACTAAGAATCAGGAGAGGTAGATTCTGTTTCTACTGCTGTCACCCTATCATACCTCTACCATTTGGGCAAATTACAGCCCTTTTCTGAGCCTCAACTTTTCTCTTGTAGGGGGTGAAGCTGAGGGGAATTCTATTCATCCAGAAAATCTCACCTGGTTTGGCACTAGTCATAAATCTGAGCTGGACTAAGTTGTGGCTAAGACATTGAAGACGTGCCTGGACTGATTAAATCTTCTGTTCTTATCAAACCCATTCCTGCAGGAGATTTTTCTGGGTAAACTGGTGGCTGGGAATGTATAGGCTCACACTCAAAGCTCTCGATTAGGCAGAGGATGCAATGAGCAGGAACGTGCCAAGCAACATGGGAGTTTGCTTGTAGTTGCACATCAGATGTTGAGGCAGCTGCTGCCGAGAGTGATGGAAGCTGAGAGCTTTGTGCCTCTAAGTACTGCTCTGTGCCTCACAGGCCTGAATGAAAAGCACAATTAGAGTCTGGTGTCTGTGATGATTAAGAAAAGAAGGTAGCATATATAATCAAGCAAAATGCCATTATACTACATTATGTATATGTGCATTATTGAATACAATTATGAAAATACAAAAATAAAGAGAGCAGACTAGCTAAATCTAGCATGGAAAATATAATACTGAAGCAAAAATATGGCAGGCCAGAGTGAAAATCACAAACATCTAATGAAACCCATCAGCAAACTCGGGAACCATCAGGGAAGAGCTTGCAGCTCAGCTTTGTTCACTAGATGAAGGCTGCTTAGTAGGATAAGGTCAATGAAAAAGGATGAAAAGTTGTAGATTCAATACAACCGTTAAAATTTCGGATTTGCTAAGAAACTAAGACCTTCTCCCAAGCCACTGCAATTTCAGCAAAACTAAAATAAGGCAATTGGTCTGTTATTTCAATCTAGCTCCAAACAGCAGATAGACTCAGGTCAAGACATAAACAAATCTCACCACAAACAGCAGCTGTTTGTGAACAAGCATTTTTCTTCAGTTAAAATGCTGGACAGTTGCAGAAATAAAATTTATCTCTTGTTCTTGATGCTTTGGTGCCAGAGCAGCTGGAGCACTTTTCCATCAGATGTTCTCAGCTTTACAAAAGTGTGGGCACCTTGACACCTTTCTTGTAATCATGGCAAAATAAATGCAGTCTGGGCCATTGTGTTTAAAAATGGTTCTAATGCAATAAATCATCTGTAGGGAACTGCTTTCCAGTGAATGACTTATCTTGCCTTTAAGCTGATACAGCTCCAGGCTGTGATAACTTGATAAAAGCCCAGGGAGAATGAATGGCTTGATGGGGGCTTAGTTGTGGATCTGAACTAGGTAGCTGTTCCTTTGCTGAATGCTATTGACTGTGAATAAATGGTAAATGGCCAGCTGCAGGTGAAAGAGTGAACAAATGGATAGTCATATGAAAAAAAAAAAACAACAAACCACTACAGAGGGGTTGAAAATGAGTTTGAACTGTGTCTATTACATTTATTCTATGACAATTCTCTACAAATACATAAGCTGTGTCAGAGGTCATTATGCTGGGAATTAAGTGGTTCTGTTGAACCAACAAAGAGATAAGCTGAGTTCTCCTTCCCTTCACCACTGACCCATGCACATAGAAAAAAGGTGCTTTTGCTTTTGGTTTGCGGAAAAAGTGGGCATAAGAAGATGAGCTTTAGAAACTGTAGTTTTATTGCAAGAGAAAAGTTCTATTAATGAAAACTTTTAGATCCCTTGAAAGGAGCCCTGAGGAGTATATAAGTCTGTGGAACATTTATCCCAGTTATTCATCACAAGGAAAGGTGCCTAAGGTCAGAACAGTCCAGGCACGTCTATGCTAGCATTTCAAATTCATGAATCCTGGGGGACAGCTTGCTAAATAGTTAGAAACCCACCTCAGTTCTATGATTTAGGAGCTACAGATAAGTAATACTGATGTCTTGTCCAGATGGCCTTGCTAGAAGGCTAATTATGAACATGTCTGAATCAGGAGAAAAAAATAACGGATCTATCATGGGGAATGGCTGTGCTCAGAAAGGAACTATTTCAGCTACATGTCTGTCTGCATGTCACTGTGGTTTGTCTAGTGGAGCACAGATACAGAAGTTGCAAGGGGAATTTCAGAAAACTAACAAAGACCCTTATGTCCAAATACCACTTTTTTAGAATGTCAGTTGATCTCTTTGAAAGATAATATTCTTTCAAAATACTGCACCAAAGCCTTTTCATTCGTAATAGAAAAGATGTAGCACATGAAGTGCTACACATATATAGCATACATGATGTGCCATAAAAGTGAACTCTGTAAAGCACAAGGAGCCCTACTGTAGCAATATTTCAGAGGGATACTTGCAGAGTTGGGAATACCCAGCACGTCTAGCCAAGATAGTGGTTAGCTGTAGCCAACACTGAAGTGAGACCTGAAGGTGTCTGTTTGGTGCCCACTGCTGTTGCCCACTATTTGCTTTTAGTTTAAATTTTTGTTCAATGTAGTAGTGATGCATCAAAATTTGTATACAAACACAAGCTAAAAAATGCCTGGGTGAACGAATCAGACATGGTCAACATGACTGTTTCCTCAAGGCGGTGATGCTTTAACTCTTTGCACCCCACTGCTGCCTGTCCCTGAACACAACTAATCTGTCTTATGATAACTAAGCACTGTCTTACCAAGTGATCCAGAATTTCCTTTTAAAGCAATGCAGATGGTTAGTGGCTGGTTGTATCCCTCATCAGAACTGGATTCCCTACTTGGTTCTATGCAAAACAAAGATGAAACTCTCGAGCCAACCAATTTGCTAAATTTATGGTGCTCTAGAGCTCCATAAGCTGTATCCGCATCCATCTCCTTTATTTCCAGTCAAAAGGTGTAAAAAGAAAGTCTTAATGGGACTTTGAAGTCCAACTGTGGCAATTAGAATTGCTTATTTCCTCCTTGCAGAACAAGTACAGAGTATAACCCTGTGTTCCTCACATTTTGGAGTGGTTTTATGCAGAGAGACTTCTGAGAAGGAACAGAAGGATTTGGACTGTGAAGACAAAAAAGGACACGCACTGTCACCTCAAAGTCCAGCATCACCCTTGGTATCGGTAACCTGGAGCGTGACAGAAAATATAAACAGAAAACTGTGGGGAAGCTCAAACTTCACACATCTGTAGCATAAGAAGATGTATGTTTTGGTTTACCTCTCTGACCAAAATAATGAGTGCTCACTGGTAAGAAGGTGGTAGACAGGTGAAAACTAACAGTGCTGGTCATAGCAGCTCATTTTCTGGATCATCTCATCTAGCAGCCCACAAAAGACTCTGTTCTCTTGGTTTGACACTGAGTAAAAACGGTCATAGCACCCACAATCTCTCATGCTTTAGCCAGAAAAACAGAGTCACTTCCCCAAGCTCACACAAAGATTTATATTCTATAAAATGCCTTATTTAAGCTTTACAGGAGATCATACAAATCAGTAAAAGTGCCCATACCACAAAATCAGGGCAATTTTTTGGCAGTAATATGTAGGTCCTGCACTGTGTCCACGTCTTTTCAAAAATAATGGGTTATATGAATGTGCATCTCATACGCCACTTTGAAAACTTCCCCCATTATTTCTCTGCCATCATTTTAACATCAATTGCAGGCAATGATTGTAGAAATATTGATAACTGAGCATGGTTTCTGGGACAATAAGCTGCTTGGCTTGTCATCTGGCTGCCACTGTGGGGAATAAAAATTGAGTTTGATACACAGACACTTAATAATTTTCTGCCTGCATTTTTAAAGGTTTCTCTTATAAATTGGCTCTTACTGTGTTCTATTTTTGTAAAAATTGAAGAAGCTGGCAGTATTTTACAATTGTAAATGAGTGTTACTCTTTTTCTTGTATCGCCATTATTCTGCTTACTAGTTCTCATCTGCCAGGCTTTCATTCAACTGCATTTTTTAGTGAAAAAGTAAAATAAAGAAGAAATAAGTGAGCCTAGCATCCCAATAAGGTTATTTTTAACTGAATAAGCATATACGTAAAGAGTATTTTTACTTTTCAAAACAAAATAGCCACCAAATACATCAGAAAGGAGTGAAATTTCCTTCATTTGCTTTCTTTTTTAAAAAGGTAGCAAAAAAAAGCTGATGAGTTGACCAGAAGTTCAGGAAATTTGCTAATTTTACACTTCCATCCATAAAAAAGAAAACACTAACCTTAGCTCAGCGTAAATCTTAAAGAAACATGCTAACAGAAAAGAACAAGTACAGTATTCCTGGATTGTCCGCATCCCTTTGGTCTGAGCTGCAGATCTCATACCGTCCTTTCATGCTCAAACTGTCAAACTCTTCATGCACTCCCTATTCCCAGGAGGGTCCTCATGACAGGCAGCAAATAAAGCACTGCATGGGAACGTAATTTCTGACATTGGCTACGGCTAAACTCTCTCACCTTCCAACCTGTTAGGCAACCTTTGGTCTAAGCTAACCTCTGAAGCATGAAGAGAATTGCTCCTGAGAGCCTTTTTGGCCTGGGAAAAATAATGGTGCCAGAGACCATGTTAACAACTGAGCAGTATGGAAAATTGCCTATGTTATGCCTTTAAAAAAATAGGCAGAAAACAACAATAAAAGTGAAAAATGCAGAATAGGGGGGGAAAAAAAAAGGAGAGTTAAACACCTGAAAAATGAGGAAGGATCCCAAAGAATGCCAACTGTGGAATTTTAATTAATTAAACTAATTAGATTGCTAATTAAAACTGTCTCAAAAGACAGTTGCATGTAACTAATGTTATTTTTTATTAAAAAAACCTCTACACATAACAGAGGAGCAGCAACAATGGCAGACCTAAATAGTTGGCACTTCTCTTTAGCTTGTGCACAGAGAAATCTCAGTAGTGTCTTCATGAAAACAGAAATCACTGAGAAGTGTGTGAACTTGCTAAGCATTTTCAAGTAAACAAGTCAGGCACAATCTTGCTTTGCACCAGAGGAGGCTTGGGGCAGCCCAGGGCAGAATTTAGGACCGACTGGAACAGACTCAACACACTCATCACTCAGCAACGTCAGTGCTGAGTCACACAACTCCAAACTGAAAATTGGCTTCTGTAATCTCAGATAATTTCCCCCTGCTCCAGAGTCTGTGGACCACCATGTGCAGACCGGCTTTAAATGAAACACAATGCTACTGTGTGTTTGTGTAATAGTGGCCGTGCATGTTGGGAGACCTGGGTCCAAGTAGTCACCTCGTCAGATCACAAGCAAGAATGGAAAACGTTCACACTTATAACTTTCTTTTTATTTATAGGTACATATGGCTCAAATGCTGTTGCCCCACAAGTAGTGTTTGGTGCTGTCTGAGATGCCCTTGATTGCTTGACACAGAGAGAGAGCAGGCAGAGGCAAGAGCAGACCACAGTTGACCTATGCCTGTTGGACTGGCTGCTACACATTTAGTTTTGCAGAAATAAACTGAGGCCACAACTGTGGAATAGATTTTATGCTGGCTAACTATAAACAGTGGAAAGATTAGTTCAGGCTCTCTCTACAGGACAGATAGAGACACTAACATAGAATAATTAGTTCCAGTCTAAGTTATCCAATATCTGTGTCACAGATTAATCTCAGGAGGTACAAGTCTCTTCTTAGTGAGCACTAAAGGAGCTTAAACTAAATAAATGACTTTTAAATGTATGCAAGGAATATAGTTTTGTTGCATCTCTAAAAAAACAGAGATACCTTTCCTCTCTGAACCACAGAGTCAAGTCCCCTCCTGTCTAGCAGCTGTATGAGCCCACCACACTCTGCACTGCTTAGGCAGAGCCAATTGGCTTCTGGGTTAGAGATAATTTACACCCACACTGTTCAGACATACAGAAACTGAATAGTCCCATCAGCCTGGTACATAACACACACCAATAAACACTGCCAAGAGCTGGGTAATGAAGTCACCGAGAGCACAGGGGTGCAATTGCCTGCTCATCCATGCAGCTGTGCCTATATCATATTCAGGCTCTGGGACTGCCAGCAATAGCTTTTCTGCATGACTTGGGCTATACCTTGAAAAAACCTTTGTCGTCTAATTCCCATTTATTTCAGAAACCTTTGAAAATCTTGCATACGTCCTTTGGGGTAGGAGTTGTTCTGCGTCTAACCAATATTTACCTCAGTCTGTCTTTGACCCCAAACATGTACTCTTGGTACTGACTCTTTCAGTAGAAACATTCATAAACTCAGGTCTGTTTTCCTAACACACTGTGACCTATGTGTTTTGATAGCTCATTAGATTACCATGTAATCATTCAAATACCTCTGGTTTAACTCCATTTAAATTTAAATGACTGAGGGACAGACTAAAAGTTATGCCTTATTACAGCTGAATATGGAAAGTCAAATTCTGGAGGAAGCATCCCCATGTAGCACAGATGTCTTCTCATACCATTGACGCTCATGACATTTACTCCCACCCCTTCCAAAAATCATTGGGGAAATATGCTCACACCATGGGCAATTGATTCAGGTTGATAGTTCCTACTGAGTAATTATGCTCAGTAAATGCCTGTGAATATAATTTTCTATCAACCGGCAATTTATAATCAAGCATAATGGGTTCAGGTGCACATAAGGTGTGAGTGACATGTGAAATACTAGTATGTGGAAGTCAAGTGACAAATTATTCTGGATGCTGTAGCATGTTGACCTGCAATGTCTTGAAATCTCAGATTTACCTTGGGAATTGATAAAGCAAAATAAGATTGAAGAGATGAAGTAAATAAATAAAAACAGCAAATAATGCACAGCCATTTAAGAAAATGAAACTAAAACAAACAATTAATATTAAAGCCATGTTCACACTAGAAAAATAGGTGTCTCTTAGTAGTTGTCTGTCCAAGACCAGGTGCCTCCTAAGCAATATCTGTCTTGTTCATCCACATCATAAGACATGAAAGAGTTTTTCTGTAGGTCCACAAGTACAAGCAATAGGAGAGCAGCTGTGAAATTTCCCAATAATGCATTTGGAAGTTATGGGACCACAAGGACAAAATTTTCTTTCTAGTTAGGCAGAATCCGGTCTAATAACTACAGTCAATTGCTGATGAATAAAGATATTTCTCAGTAGTGTGAGACAAAACTCACTCTCAAGAAAGACACTCATTTCCTTACCTTTGGTGTGCATCCTGAAGGATGCGGGCTCACCCTTTTGTAAAGTTTCTAGCAGATAGATAGATTGCAGATGCCATGAAATAATTTCTTATTTTACTCTTCTGGTGAAAGTAGCAAGGTAAAGTGATCCTTTGGGTCAAGCCCAAAGGAAATATATGGGGAGAAGGACAATTCTTTGTCCCCATCTAGAGTTAGACCCACTTCACTGAAAAGATATTCTCAACCACTGCCGTCTCCTCTGAGACCCTGAACCTCAGGACCTAAAATCATCCTCAGGGAAGGATGGTTTTACAGAGGAGTTGGAGTGAAGAGGCCTGTTAACAGACAGCAGATCAGAGCAACAAGCATGTTTTTGCTAACAGACTGAGAATTTAAACACAAATAATAACGTGGTGCCTGTGAAACGCCTGCTGCCTTTGCAGTGATGGTGATGTACATGGCTGCAGCTCAGTGGCAGTGAACTGGTGTGCCAGATTGCCACAACAAAGCAGGACTGGGCATAAATACAGCCAGCTATCAACAAAACATGGCCATTCAATCCCATCTCATTTCTTCTATTTGCTTTTCTTGCCCCTGCCCTCATGCTGAGAAGAGGATCCTGGTTCAGAGGTGAGTGAGGAAAATATTAGCTCTGACAAGCTATTTGCCTTGCAGCATCGATTTCCTTAATGTGGCATCTCTAATTGAAACTGCAGCTCCACAGGAGCTGTACAGTCAATAATTTAAGAATTAAGGTATGTGGAAAGCCAGTCTAGCTCTGCCTGATTACTGGGACCTGACAATAATTCTCAGACTGGAATAAGCATCTGGAGGAGGCTGGTTCAGCCCTACCCTTCTCTTGTTCTCACAGCCACAGTCTTCCAGGAAGCAGAGTCTGTGAGTTTCCAAGGAGCAACCCCAGCCTGCACTGACCCCTTTGCTGGTTCATCTCTCTCCGCCTAGTGTTCATGCAAAATTTCACTGCTAGAGTCTAAAACTTAGATTCAGAAGAAGTCTACTTAACCCTGAAGCTCCCTCATTCCCTGAAGTATGGACCCCCTGCCAAAGGAGCTGGTAGATTCACTTGTGATCACATAGCATAATTTACAGCCTTTAGTTAATCACAAAACCTCCCTACTAATGTGTGGGGAAGGTGGCTCACACAAGGGTCCATGGAAGCCGCTCTATTGAACCTCGAGCCATCTAGGCTAGTCACTAAGGTGCACCCACAACAGGAGCACGTGTTGTGCTCCAGGTGGTACACAGGGAAGTTATCTCTAGCTGGGTTTCACAACCCTGAGGTCTTTCCAGGGGCTGGGTGCCTGATGTCCCCTGAAACACAGTAAGAGCCAATATGAATCTTATGTAAACCTCTTACTGCCCAAAATCTACTTTAGTTTCCTTAGTTCCAGAAAGGATATATATGTACTTGCATATGTATAACCCACACACATACTCTTTGCTGTACAGCCCTTGTGTTATTATGAAGATGGAGAGCTTGTAAGCAGTGAGACAGCATAAAGGCACATGCCCACCAGTTCCACCTAACACAGATTCCCACCTCTCGTAGTGGTCCATTTCAGACACTAGAGGACACTGTCAAAGAGCAAGCCAAATGGAGACAAAAGTCTGCTGAGACATATCCTCCTCTCTTTGGACATTTCCAGACTTGCCAAACAAACGAGTGTATTGGCGAGGTCTCAAGACTTATGAGCCTTTATGGGTCTTTCTCCATGAATTTATCTAATCCTTTTCTGAATCTTTTTGTACACTTAGCATCTTGAACAGCACTTGGCCACATGCTGTATTGCACAGAATAGCATGGTTTGTTTCCTTTTAAGCCTGCAGCTGGATAGCTTTGTGACCTTGAGTTACCAGAAGAAGTGAATAATCATTGCTTAGTCATCTTCTCAGTAAGTTTCATAACATGTTATTATTTAGCCTGTTTCTGTCTTTTCAGATGCCTGTTCTCTGAATTCAAACTAGTTCAAGTTATGAAATCCTTCAACATGAGCTGTGCTACACCTCTGATCAACTGTGTTTTCCTTTTTTTTGTAACCTAAGTGCTCTGTATCTTTTCTGAGATAAGCAGGTAGAATTATACACAATGGAAGATGCAGGTGTATATATATAAGCATATATCTATATAAACACAATAATGTTCTGATGTTAGTGGTGTTAAAGCTTTCCTTGCTATTTTGGCGTTGTGCTATCCGCAGTTTTTTAAAAATCTCTCTGCTTCATAACTGAAACTGATTTACAGTCCATTGTCCTAAGGGTAAAGTTTATACTATTTTCTTTCTAATGTATTTGCATTTATCAGTACTGAATTTCAGCTGTCAGTTTTTTTTATTACCCTGTAACTCAAAACCATGACTCTTTGCAGTCAGATTTTATTTGACTACTCTGGTATCAGAAGTGGACTTTGTCACCTCACCATTCACCACCCTTTCCAACTTATTTATGAATATATTCAACAGATGGCACTGAATGTGTTACATCATTACTGGCTTGTTTCTGCATTGCTTCAGCAACTGGCCACAAAACACTTTCCTAAAACAGGAAGAGTTGTCTTCACCACTCATTCTTAATTAACTGGAGACTTGTAACAAGTGAGATTTTATGCCAGTTTAGGACGTGAGGAGAGAGAGAAGATAAATCATAAAGGTAATCCCGTACAGACTCTGAACAGTCAGGAACTGTCATGCAGCCTCCATTTATCATAGATATGCTTTGTCCTGTGTAACCTATTAAAATAAATATATATTACATGGTGCTCAGAATCATATGGTTTTGGTTCATCTCCAAAGTCTGATATGTGCAAATTAAGATTTTCCTTTTCTCTGCCTGTGAATTTACTTGTGATTAGTCGTTATGAGATGTATTTGTGTCTAGTTTTCTGTAAAAGGAAAAGAATTGCAGAACTGCAGTGCTGAGGATCTGCATCAGTTATCGCGATCCTTCCAGGACCATGTTTCAGCACAGAGAGTGCTCTGCACCCCCACCCAAACTTTCATTCCCAAAGGATGTCCATCTGGAAGGGTAGCCACTGCACAGATATGGTTAATTCCTTGGGAAAGCTGGCCATTTTTCCTGGAAGGTTCTGAAAATGAGGTTCCAATTACTCATTAGCCTTTTTAATTTTTTTTCCTCCATTAAACTGCAAAGGGAACACGTTATTGAAACAATGGCTTTTTATGACCACTCTTCTCAAAAGAGGTGAATTTGAAGGTATGCTTACAGAAAAAATAACCAGCTCGGACCTGCTATGCTCAAATTTTGAGCAGTTCTGCTCACGAAGAAGAGGGTCACATTTGACCTGGTAATTCTAAGCCAGTAATAATGAGCAGGAATCAAAGGCAGAAGTGAAATGGTTTGTGTGACCAAGGAGCAGTTATCACTGCCCAAAACCAAGCTAGGTTCAATCATGCTCAGAAAGGTATCTTTCTAATTAGGTGAGATTGCAGGAGCGATCTCCAAAAGCAGACATACCCATTACAAAAGGGACAAGAAAGAGATGAGTGAAGAGCAGTGCAACCACTTGAAATGCTCAGGAAGAGATGGATTTAAACTGGATTAAGGTCAGGAAAAGTGACAAGAAAATAAAAGTTCTTCTGTAGCTTCATCCAAAAAGCATTCAGATATTATGGAGATTATGATAATATAAATATCTCCAGAGACACTAAGTGACATAAAATACCTATTAAGAAAAGTGCATTCATTGAGGTATATTGCAAATCATTATGAATATTCAATTCCAATCAAACTGAAATGAAAGAGAGCACTCAGGGACTCTGGATTTGAATCTGAAAAGACAATTGAAAGGAAAGAAAAACAACTACAAAGAGAGATAATAAATTTGATCATACAAAAAATGCAGAGATTATTAAATAATCTTTTCAGCAATGATATGGAAAAAAAAAAAATCAGACAACATGATTTTGAGCATCTTAATATGCTCCCTCAACTTTTGCTGTGTATTTCGGGAAAGGGAGCTGTCTGTTCTCCTAGAGCTGTTCAGTACCTTTTAGGAAAGAAGCAGGTATGGCCAAACAGTAGGAATCACAGTAGAAAAAGAGAGGGGAATGTGCAGCATCCATCTGACTGCTTCAATTTGTGGCAGAATTTTTTTAGTGTAGTTGCATTGAACAAATATGGAGAAGAGAAAGAAGATGCACCTTAGGAAAGGGCCAAGCCTGTTTAGATCAGTATGGACCAGGCAGCTGAATATCACAGCAAGGCTACTGTGGGACTTTAGTATTAAATAAGAAAACCCACTAACTTCAAAGTCATAAATAAGTTTTTCAATTTTTCCACAAGAATTGTTAAAAATATGGATATTTTGTTCATCTCTCCCTCCCATTTATTGAACTAGTTCTGCAGAATTCTAACCCATCTTCACATACCTTGTATATACGAAATATATATTCTGCTCAATAAAATGTGTCAATATGATTTTGCTTTCATTAGCAGGCAGATAATTTTGATGACAAGTTTGTGAGGGATTCTCCTGCCTGAAGAGCAGATATTTCCTGTGTTTTCTCCTCTGTTCTTTGTTTTCTCACCTTTTTAATCTTAAAGACATCTATCAAGTAGAGGAATAGATTCAGGAACCATAAAGGATGAGAAATGTGATTCCACTACAAGCAAATATTGATTCTTATTTCTTCAGCTTTGGCTATTTCAGGTTTTGGACACTCATAAACAGATGTAGGTGTACATGAAGATCTGCTTAGTGATAACAGCCCAAAAATAGCAAACTAATATGTGCTCAGCTTTTTAATAAAGCTGCGAACAAACAGTGTGATTTTATCATTACAATCTTTCTTTCCCTGCCAAAGAACTTGAAAATATAGCTTACAATTTCTAAATAAGATCAGCTTCTCAAAAAAATTCTGGCAAGTCTATAGGAATACACATTCAGATACTGCAGAACATTTGGTGCTGCATTTCTAGATATAATAAAGCATCTATCCATAGAAACAGATTTAAAAACAGAAAAAAAAAATCATTTGTCAGCAAAAGGATCCAAACAACTCCCTGAAAACCACTTCAGATCATATTGTCCAGATAATACCCAGTATATGGACCATTTTTAGACCACAGTTTATTTATTTATGTGTTCAAAACTAAGTAAGAGATCTTACTGATGCCCTGAAGAAGAGCAGAAAACACTTCCTGCACTACATTCAAATTGGGAATGTAAAAAGATTTTCCTATTTTATTTTACTTTGGATCTGGACAGTGGGTACCCCTCTTTTAAAGGTACTGCAAGATAATGTCAGTGTGGAGAGATGACATACACCTGTGTCATGCCAAAAGCCACACATGCATTTTAATTCGTAGCTCACATTCAGTGAAATATAGATTTAAATTAGAATAAACCTTTCACCTCATGACACTTCAGTCACTCTGGTACCTGAAACACTGGCAAAAATAAAATCAAGATATCTTTGTTCGCTAGAGTTGCTTTCTGGATTTTTATATAGAGAAACTGGTCTTCCCTCCATTCCTCCTCATGTCCCCAGTGAATTCTGAATAGTATCAATACAAGACACTGTATGATACGGAGTGTGTAAGTAAAGTTATACCAATCTAACTTTTGTTACCCACTGCTGGTAACCATTGACTTCACACTTCTTTTTCCAGGAAGCCCTGTACAGTTAAATCCAATGTATAAAGAAAACAAATAATATCACAGCTCGAAGTCCTTCTTTCCTAATTCCTATTTTAACAAAGCACATTTGTTCTATTATTCTGCTGTGTATATTTGTGCCCTCTGACTGTATACAATATCCTATTTCTTTTTAATTCCTCAAATCTGTCATCCCATCTCATAACTGTTCAAATCATAGATGTCAGCTACATAGTTAAAGTATAGTCCAACCAAATAAATTCCATTCAAGGTAATGGAGGACTTGCTGAGATGTTATGTTGCCTGAATGGCACTGGTAAAGCCATCTGGAAAAACATGAGCCTTGAAACTGAACCTACTCGTTTGAGGGTTTGGCTTAGCTAAAATCCTCATGCGTTCATCTTGCCTAAAATATTCCTATAAATACCGTCTTCCAATTCCTTAATTGCAGAAAGCAATTGAAAAGTGAAAATGTGCACATTGTCTTTGCCTGTATTAACTCACACTATTAAGTTATTTCATTTAGTCTCTTGAATTATTTTTTAATTATTGTCAGTATAGTAAGCCTTTTCTCTATCCCAGCCCCACCCCTTAACTGCAGTCTAAGTGTTCCTGATAGTCTGCCAGGTTCCTTGGAAAGAAAAATAAATAAGTGCAAATCTTGAAATATGACAATCTGTTGCAGGATGAAAGATATCATGAAAGAGAGATACAGAATGGAAGTATCAGCAGGACATTCAATAAAAACTGATTCTACTTTTCATACTTTTCAAGTATTGAATTGCAAGATGTTGTGGAACTAGGGTGGTTAGTACCACATTCTACCTACACATCACTATATCAATTTATGCTACTCAATTAGAAATGGCGAAATTTTTCTTAGAATCCTTTTAGTTTGCAGATTCTCACCTTTTCCCTTGAAAGATGGGCTACCTTTTTTGATTCACGCTTTCTTAGTATTTATGTAGTGTTCTGTGCCACTGAAGTAAACTGAGAAGAAGGCTTAAATCACAATAAAATGTATTTTTTTGTAGCTGCATATAATGAATATTTAAGGAAGTATACAGATATTTTCAAGAAGCTAGACTGCATAAGCAATTCTGATTATGTAGAGGAATGTGGAAAATTATCAAAACAACTAGCTGTATTAATCTGAGACTAGTTTAAAGCCCTGCTTGGGACTGACACCTCACCTAATGATATTAGGTCACATATTATTGGATATAATATTTGTGTCACATATTATTGCATATAATATTTGTGGGAACAGTTCATGTCTTTCACTACTTGCAGCTGTTCAAAAAAAACATGACTGGCCATGTGACTTTGGAAATCCATGTAAGTACAGCCTTAACCTGGACATGCACCCTTAAGGTCATAGAAAGGTCTAGGAAAACCCACCATGAATTACTCTAGTGCACACTGTGTAGCTCCTCTCTGGTACAAGGACACCTGTGTCTGATATTCCTCTTATTTTGTTCCCATTAACTTGAATTCACTTGGACCAAAAGCTAATTGGACCTCTGTTTCCCCCTTTATTAACATTTTTGCCTTTGAAAAGTATTACAGAAGTCTCTCCATGTCCTTCTTCAGCTCTAATATAATTTAAACAAGAAATGATTGTGATCTGCTTTAAGACAATGCAGGATCTCTTGTAGGTCTGTATTAAATGTTGGTTTTTTACCTTGTGAAAGACAATCAAGCAAAGACAGAAACACATATGGTTCTGAATGAAGTTCATGCGTTTTATCTTTTACTTCTATTTCACTTGTACTCCAACTAAACTTCTCCTTGATCTCTCATCAACCTCTCAGAGTCCTTTATGGCTTGTCGTGTTAGTGTGGTTGTTCAATATGAAAAAAATGCAAACAAGAATTCATGTGCACTGATAAAAGAGATTGAAGAATAACACAGTAAAATCATGTCAAAAGAAATTGTGAATGCTAGTGGACATACAATACAAAATCTGGTATTTAATTCTATCTTTCAAAAAAATGCTGTAAGTTGGGTTTCCTTGATATATGATTCTGGAGTAAGTAAGAAGGTCATATCTGGACACGAATTAGTTGTATGAACAACTTCTTGAAAATACATTAAATTGATATATCATTGTAATTCTTTTCCAAGCTTGTTATTACAGTCTTAATCACTTTGATTTTAATAAAGCTCTTATGAAGTTCAGTTCACCAATACCAGAACTGATTCAGATAAGCTCACCAAGACCCTTCTGAAAACCTTTTATGAGCTGTCTTGATCTGGCTTTCCTTGCTTAGGGCTCTTACATAAACATATAGCCCTCTTGTTCTAGAGATCATGCAAAAGTACATGAAGAATCTGTAGAAACTTTCATTTCTTAGTGAAGTAAGACCTTGCTGTAGTTTCTGTGAGCAGTCAGTACTGGGCATAGACATGGCCCACAGATTGTAACAGGAAAAAGGGGTATTCATCACATAATTTCAATCATGACATCATGTCAACTGGGCAGAGTTGGCAATCCCATTGACAGTTTTAATTATAGAAAACTGTAATTACCCACATTGTAAACATTAAGCAGATAGTCACACCTTTTTAATTAATTTCTAACATTTCATGGCAAAATTAGGAAGGCTTGCAGATATAATTAGGTCAAATAAAACTACTCAATATACTTGAATGAAATGCAATAATTTCACCAAAGATACAAACAACTCCCACGTCATGAAATATATCTGTTAGTACAAAAAGGTCCACAGTGGCTGCAATTCAAAACAGTAAACTATGTGAAATTCAGTGTATTAATTGGACCAGTAAGATTCCTTGGGATTCAGAAGCATTTGTATGGATTTTTGCTGATGCTTAGACTATAAAGCACTTGTTTCATGTCTGATATAGTTAATATTTAGCTCTGTTGAAATTAACTTTTTTATGGTGGTGAAGAAAGAATAGAGTTTCCAAGTCAAAACACTGCAGTTCATAACATGAAAATTTCTTGAGTTATCACTTCCCTCAGTTCTGTTCAATTTGTGAAAAAGCAGCCCTTGTATTGTATTCCCTTTGCTTTTTTGGCTAACAGTTTCTCTGGAAAGTTTCAGTGATATTTGCTTTATCTCCCCAACATGATTTTAGCAAAAAACTTCTGCTTGCTTTCAAAGATGGAAGAACTACAAAATCATCACACCAGAGACTGCAAGAGAAAGAAATCAATGGAAATCCAGTCTTTTAACCCCTGCTGCTGTGATAATTAATCACTTTTCCTAACACTGGAAGGAAAAAAAAAAAAAAAAGATTGTTCTCAAATTAATTTCAGTAGTGAATGCTAAAGAGGAATTAATAAATGCACTTACTTCTCTCTGTTGAATATGATGAATTCTTTCCTAACAGTTTCCAAGCACTGCTGCAGGTGTACATTCTTTAAAAAACAGCATGAATAGGTTGATTAAAAGAAGATGGAAATCATAGACAAAAATCACAGCAACAGAAACGACGCTGAACAAAACAAGCTTCTGAATGAACACTATCAAAAGTCATTTTGAAGACTATTCAAAAGTGGGCAGTGATAGAAAAATCAATTCTTCTTTCTTTTGGAAGAAATTCCTCACAAAGAAATCCTTGAGGATTTTTACATCTGATAGCTCTGGGAAGAACAGTTTGCATGAGCATTCCCAATCATTAAAAGTAGCAATAGAGTTTACAAAACCTCGCTGAAACGAAAATTCAAAACTGGAAAATCGTTATTTCTTAATCTTCTCAAAAGCTTAGACTGTTTATACAATGGGTCTTTCTGAGTAGGACAAATTAATCAAGACTGCAGAAGACAGCTTCAAAACATTTATAAATAATGAGATTTTCACTGCATATTTTTCAATTTTTGGTACTAGCAGCAGATAAATACTCCTTATGACTGTCCATGTGTGGGAAGCATATTTGCCAACTGGCAACACTTTTTCATACATTAAATGAGCATCTGTGAGAATCTTAAAAATGATTACAACTTAAACATGCTGTTGCAATTTGACTGAAACGAATGGTTGCTTTTAATCTTGCTTTGGAGGTGGTTTAAGTTCTAAAGTGTCATAGAGGTCAAGTCTATTTTCAGAGGTGATAAAACTGAACTTAACTGAGTTTATCCATTACAGACTGTAAATTAAATGCCACCGACTGCAGCCACAATCCCCAGCTTACCAGTGGGCAGGTTTCCTTAGCTCCATCTTTGGATTTGTTTTTGGCAAGTCGCTTTTTCTTTTTGTGAAGAGGCTTGGACTCCAAAATCATTTCTTCAAGTTCAAATGTAGGATCACAGTTCAGTCTTCCTTTCTGGTACAAAAGGACTCAGAGTTACTCTTTGAAGCATCACTGTGTTCTCAGTTTGTCTGGCAAGTGTTAATAGCATGAATAATGATTCAGCTTCCCAACTACACCTGTGAAATAAAAACTGTCTTTTTAGGCCTGCCTGGAGCAATACTTGAAGCTTAAGTAAGGGAGGTAAGATAAAAATCACATTAAGAGTTAAATCCTCTTCCTACTTCTGTACAGAGGTACTCCTCAAGTGACTACAGCTATGTTGCCCCATTGAAAAAGAGGGTTCTAGCCCAGAGTCTTAATCAGAATATCAGTTATTGCCATAGAACATAAATGGCAACTCTAATAGTGCAGGAGGAACAGGGAGTACCTCTAAGTGCTTGTTAAATGTCATTTTCTGAAGAGCAACAGGTGGGTTCAGTTACCTATCTCCCATCCATGATAATGAAGGAAGGAGCCAGCTGTTTTCAGTTAACTGTTTATATCAAATAATGAAGTCTCTTATGTTTTCTCATACCTATTACTTAGATTACTTAAATATTCTGGATTCTCTATTATTATGCTAATTTTTCATGCTTGAACTAAACATTAAATTCTTTGTTGTATCAGGAAGACCTTTTATTAGGCAGAATGTATGGATTGATTTCTTTCAGATTCTTCCTTCATTCTTTTCAGGTTCTTGATTTTTTTATATCTTTTCAGCATAAAAGTTTACAGAAGCATAGTTTATGCCTTGAGAGTTTTTTTTCCATTCTATTCATTAGTGCAGTAAAGCCATCTCATGACAACATTTGGGATGAACTGTTCCTCTCATTTAAGGATAAGGGCCAGAAGATCTATGGTTCATCTGAACCCAATACATTTTTTAAAAATCACTACTTGGTATCCTAATTACTGGATCAGTATTGTGCTATTCCCGTAACCAGAATAACATGAGTTCTTTTCTTCTTCTTGTTTTTTCAGTGCATTTAAGACAAAACCAAACTAGCAAACAACTTGAATTGCGTGGTGGAAGATCTTAAAATCAGCCTCTTTTCCTGTGGGACTTCAGTCACACCATTGTCACCATCAAGGTGGAAGTACTAAGACAAGTTATACATAAATGTCAATTACTATTTAGTAACCAAAGACACTAAGCAGTAAAACCACATCAGAAACCACTTGTATAACTTGTGGTGTCCTACAATAAAATATTTGATTTAGAGATCACTCTATCGTTTTAATTCCTAGCAAAGTCTATATAATCAAAGTATGATATTAGGCTCTCTAGATGCCTTTTCCTGCATAATATCCAGTTAACGTTAGTAGAATTTATGTGTTTTTCATTAATGGAGGTTTATATCTTATTTATATTTATGTTTGATCAATATCAATTCCTTTCCTGAGCATGTACAGTTTTAAGATTTATTTGAGCACTTTAAAAATACATCACTTTAATTCTGAAGCTTTAAAAATGAAAGCAAATTACTTTTAAATTATTTCTTGCTTCCTTTATCAAATATTAACAATTGAAAAAAACTACTAACAATTTATGCCTACAAGCTGAATATAAAGAAACTAGCTAAACCATAAAGAAACAAATGTACTAGTTAAGTAAAAATGATGTTTATGGAATCAAACTACACAAGGTGAAATTAAACAATGAGACCTTCCTATCACAGGCTTCCTATGCACCCTCTTGCCTGCAGAAGGCAGACAAGTTCCTAATAGCAACAGTAAACTGTCAAAAAATGTATAAAACTCTCCCAGATCACAGTGTATATTGGCCTCAACTCACCTTGTAGAACCATGCCACCATGGAGAATGGAGTTCATGGTCCACCAGGCCAGGGAGGAGCTTTGTTCTGCAGTGCTTTGCTTGGGGTAGCGACCTGATCTTTCCCCCCATTCTCTGAGGGAGGCCCTGCTTGCTCACCCACAGTTTTCTCCTCCTGCAGGATGCTGTTTCCAAGAAAGGCTCTGGTGAGGTACCAAGCAGCACAGCAAACACTGTCAGCACTGTCTTGGCACCCCACCTGGCTGCCTTTGCCTCATTAGGCATTGGCCTCTCTCTCTCAGCTTCTGACGAGCTGGATCCTGTTCCCACCAGATTTAGCAAGAACTCCAATGTGCCCCTGGATAAGAATAATGTCTAGCTATTTCCCCTTTCTCATCTTTATTCATGGTTGTGTGAAAATACCTATAAACAGTGCCTAGAATGCTACAAATGCATTGTTTGGATAAGAATTATGCTGCAATATGACTGAACATAGCATCATAGAAACATTCAGTTTGGAAAAGACCTTAAGATCACCAGGTTCAACCTCAAACCTAACACTGCCAAGTCCACAAAGTGGACAAACAACAAAGAAAGTGGAGAAGCATGTCAATATCACAGTCGTTGCTTTTTATTCATGGCCCTCAAAGCATTTAACCTACAAATGATCAAAATGGAAATATGCAGAAAATATCAAAAAAATAGAACCACAGAAAAAAAGAAAGGACCAGATTCCTTCATCTAATTGGAAATGTTCTAGTGTAGGAAACTGTCACAAAGGAAGTAGGTCAGTCTTTAGAAAAAGTATTTTTTAAGTGAAAAAGGAACAGCACACTGTGATGTTAAAAAGTCTTGCAAATGTTATTCAAATGCCTGACTTTCAGAGCAGCAATGGTCTTCTTGGTATTCTTTGGCTCAGGGTTAAGTCTGACAATCATTTGCTTTAACAGTTGAAATGCAAAGCCCGGAAAACACTTTTTTATTTGAAAGGGGACAAAAAGTGAGCTGACATTAATTAGTTTTTGTTGTGATCTAATGAAATGGGCCAAATTTTCCCTTAGCTGTGACTGAGTAAATGAAAACAGAATCCAAAATAAAGTTTCTGTGAGAAGTAAATCACTGAAGGGCAATAAACTCAAGCATAAACAAGTAAAACAGTAGTGATAGTTAGAGTTGGGATTTTCAAACACGGTTCACCTGGAACATTGACTTACGTTAGGAATAAAGCCTGGGGTCACAGCTTTCTCTAGAACAGCATCCCAGTTGACATCAGCTAGGTATGGAGAGCTTTGGATGTCTGCAAGGCTTGAAAGACGGCATTCTGGGTCCTTAGTGAGGAGCTGTGATGAAGCACAAGGCATTTTCTAAGGGACTGGATGACATATAAAAGTAAATGTGTCCTATGCATAAATTGTATCATACACAATCTTGAGTAAGAAAATGACTGGGGAATCCTCTAAAAGCTCCTAGAGGTCCCAATCTAAAAAAAAATAAAAGCAATAACTCATAGGATATGAATATAATTTAGTTGCCACCAGTTGGCTGTTGCAGGAATGAAGCGTATAAATGTATTAGCAACAAAAGTCTGTTTACAAATACACAGGAGTCCAAGTGACGTGAAGCATCACAGTTCAATGCCATCTGACAATTCGTATTTCATCTTTAATTTATTGGAAGATATAGTTACACTGAGCATCCTGGCAGCAATTAAAATTAACCACCTCATTGCTCTATCTATCAAAACCAGATTGCTCATTGCTGCAAAGGAAATTGATCTTCTATTGCTCTTCTATTTACAAACATTTCCTGCTCAAATATCAGTAGCGATGGTCTGAAACACCTAAAAGAGATAGATGATCTTTGCAGACAGAAAATCAAACCAAACAAATAACTGGGATTTGAGGAAGAAAGTGAATTCCCAGGTCATGATGCATTCATAGCTGGGTGACACTGACAGCAAAGTGGCTCAGCTTTTGTTGTTGTGACAATGGCAACATCGGGAGGGAGAGATACAGCCATTTACATTTCTAAGCTCCCTGGCTGGAAACTGTGGCAGAAATTCAGAGGGCAGATTGGTCCTTCCTTCCCTCCCTCTTCCACATGCACAGCTAGGGCTGGAGAAATGGGGCCTGGGCATGGAGTGGGAATCACTGATCCCCAAAGTTTTGCTATCATTAATGACTCCGTTTTAAAATCAATAAAAGTGTTAGATATCTATTTACTTCAGACCATGAAAAGCTGGAGTCTAAGGCTAAGAATAATCCAGCTTCACAAGAGAAAATACCATACCACTCACATTCAGAAAAGTCTAGGGATAAGCGCTGCTTTCTTATCTTTGCAATTGTGACTACCTAATTTATGTCCCTACCCTCTGCATTGTTGGAGGGGCTTCTGGAAGAAAAGAGAGGACAGAAGTTGTTCGTGCTTTCTTACCTTTTTCAGTAGTGCTATCATGCCCTTGCACCATGCAGATGAGTAGTGAACTCTTTCTATCTTGAACATGTTGAGTATCTCATCAATGGGGGTGGCTGAATGAATTTCATAAGGCCTCTGGGATAGAGTTAAATCAATATAAAGTCATCAAGAATTGATAAAAGAGTGTAGACAATTCTCGTTTCTCAGAGCTCAGTATTGTTTATGCTGTTATGTTTATGGAAATATCAAACACACCAGAATAACTTATAACAATTTTGAGCAATTGTGAGGCTAATCCTTCTTTGCATGTATGCCTTTCCTTGGTGGTAATGAATGCAATTACTCATAGATGCATTTCCTCTGCAAATTTTTCTCTTATGAAAAGAAGTATCAGTTCAAATGAGATGGCTGAATAATTTTGTTCCTGGGGCATTCTATCTGAATGTGGATTACTTACTATTTTTCGCTTGTAGTACTAGAATATTCCTGTAATTTAAACTGACAAAATGGAAAAGTGGTGACTGAAGGGAGCTGTCAATGTGATTTTACTGAGCTTACAAAAATCTGTGTAAAAACCACAGTAAAAACGTAGACTTCAAAACCCAATCCTTCTCCTTTGTCCTTTTTGAAATCTAAAATTATCTCACTACATGGATCTATGAATTATATGGACGTGCTGTCCTGTGTTTGCACTGCTAAATTCTTCTATAGGTGAAGAGAAGTCCCAGGCTTGACAGCACTTTTTTCATAGATTACTGCGATTTATCTTTTACTAAATGTAGCATTTGGAAATGAAAGTACGACATATAAATTTATATTCTTATTAATTATTATGCACATTTTAAAGACTTGTATTTTTGAAGTCAGTTGTTAGAAAGATACTTGAATTTTTAAATGTTTAAAAAAAGAGTGTGGGTTGCTTGTGAATTAAGTTATACCCATCAGGTGACAAATATGTGATATGTGATACAATATTGGCAGCCAAATGCCATCACAGCAACAATAAGTACATTGATGCATCATAATTCATACACAACCTAGAGTTATCTTCTAATCCAATATCCTCAATAGCAAAGGACAGATAGCTGTTACCTTCACTAAGAACTGAATCATTGACTTTTGCTAATACATATCAGTACAAGATTCTAATATAAGAATCTTTCAAGGTGTTAGTTATCTAATCTGATACTGAATTAGAGGACAGAAAACATTCTTATTTTGAGAAGATTCATGAACATATTTAACTTGTGTCTGAACTAAGTTAAGTGTCTGAACGTGTCTGAAACTAAACCACAGAATCACAGAATGATATAGGGTTGGAAGGGATCTCTGGAGATCATCTAGTCCGACCTCCCTGCCAAAGCAGGTCCACCTACAGGTTGCTCAGGAACATGTCTAGGCAGGTTTTGAATGTCTCCAGAGATGGAGACTCCACCACCTCTCTGGGCAGCCTGTTCCAGTGCTCTGCCACCCTCAAAGTGAAAAAGTTCCTCCTCATGTTTAGATGGAAGTTCTTATGTTCATGTTTGTGCCCGTTACCTCTTGTCACTGGGCACCACTGAAAAAATCTATACCAAGGCACTGAGATGTTCTAAACATAAATACAAGGGTTGCTTAAATCCTTTTGCTTTTATTCACATTCAATTAGTCTGTTGTCATTTAGCTATATCATGCCCATATGATTTCAACAGGACCTAAATGTATGCTCTGAATACATGATTTTCTAGAATCAGGTTTAAGATGGTGATTTGAAACAGTCTGTTGTGCTTTTACCTACCTGTGGTAACGCTGCCATAAAACAGCTATTAAAAATGAAAGGTTAACATTCTGTCTCTTGTCAAGAAGTAACCTACTGCTGATTTTAGACTTGATATAACAATGTGACCAACATAATCATTGAGCCAGAATTTACACCAGTTGTTGGAAATGGTGGCTTAGTTCTAAAAATTGCAACTTTAAGGAATAATGTATCTTTGAAAGAAGGAAAAAGTGAGAATTTTCTGTTAAGGATGCTTCTGCACATGCCTTTTTCCTCACTGGAAAAATCCTTTAAAAACTTAACTTATTTTAAAGGTTATTAACACTCTGCAGTCTAACTTGATTTTTTGAGATTTGTGAAGATTTTTAATACTGTTTTAATACTGTTCTTAGTTAATTTGAACTATAAATACTCAAAGAAGCGGCTATTATAAGCTTGGTTTTTTGAGGTCCTTCACAACTATATCTCCTGTATTTTTCAGCTATTCAGCCTGCTTGAGAGTTGGACCTCTTCTGTTTTATTATTGATGATGTTTAACCAACGTACATTGTAAACCATTCAGATCACAATGAAAGTCAGAGTCCAAGGATCCCACTTACTACCTCTTTCCTTCACTTAGTCTCTGTTGAAAGTGTGGTACATGGAGTTAGTATATTTGAGCAGTTGCTTGTGGCTTAGGAAGACATTTACATATAGAATCATAGAATTGTCTGGGACTTGTCCGATCATCTAGTCCAACTGTGAACCTAAGACTGCCAAAAACTATGCCACGGTTTGCATCATGCAATTCAGTTTCTTGAGCTTAGAGAAAAGACCAACGTTTGATGCAAAGCTTTATAAACTTGAGGTTTGGGTTGTTAGGTCTTTTATGGACAACTAGCAAAGGAGAGAAATGTGCCTACAACAGGTTGAGAAATGCTAGTGCTACTGGGGGTAACCAAAAAATGACCCAGACAGATTGAAATAACCCCTGATTGTTAGCACTCCTTCCACCTTTCCCTTCTGCCTTCCCCATGCACTGGTGTGCACCATGCTCTGCCTGGAGAAAGCCACATCTCCAGGTGGCTCTGCCCAAAGCAACATAGCAACATCTTCCTCTTTCCCCAGCCTGCACCCAGTGCCCACTCCTCTGCTCTGTAGTAATGGGGCTCTCTCCTCTCTGCTGAACAATGTGCTGCGGGAGGGTGGAGGAGGAGGAAGAGGATGCCTGCCGGCAGGTTTATCTTGCAGCCTTGTACACACAAGCTGCCTCTTTGCAGCCATCTGCATGGGGCTGCTGCAGCAGATGGAGCTTCTGAGCTCAAGGTTGTTGCAGACAGCAACGTGCCTCGGGTTCAGTGCATTCCCTCAACCTGCCACTACTTCTCTTGTCATCACTACTGTCAGTTTAGACCTTGCCTAGACTAGCAAAAATTAGAAACACACCTCAGGGAAAAACACACCTTTTCCCGGCCCGTACAAAGGGGCGGGCTGCCAAGCCACCCTCTGGCTTGCTCAGTGGGCAAGAGTTGCTCTTCAGGAAAAACAGAGCAGCTGGCTTGGTTGACTGGACCATGGACAGATGGCAATGTTTTTATTTTTAAAAAAAATTGGTTCAGTCTCAGCTTTGCTTTGTCTGTAGCCACATAGATTTATTCAGAAAAGACTGTATGCATGCTGGCAAATGGATACCTTTCTATATAATTTTTTATTTATTAAAGTGACTAGATATCTTTTGTGACTAGTCTTAGAAGATCAGCTTCTCTTACACAATCATTCATTGTGCTATTTTCTTGGAGATAACCACTGGTGAAAGGGTTAATATAAACCCAGGAGGATGTTCTTTTAATTTATTATAAGTGCAGCTAGTACTACTGTCGGTGACTAGGGCTGAGAATGTATTACGCTTATCACTTGCAGACCTTAAGTCTTCAGGTTAAAATTCTCCATCCTGGGAAGAAAGTCAGCTTAAAACCTCAGTAATTTTTGAGAATGATGTTTGAGAAATTTGGAATAATTTTTCTTTTTAAAAAAAGTTTTTAATATTCCTGTACTTTGAGAGCAGGGACTGAGATGGGAGAGAATTTTATGTCAGGAGCACAACATTTGACATTTCTTTGGAAATACAAAATAGATTGGCCAAGTTTTGGACATTTGCAAAATGTATCTTCTGGGTTGAAGTAAGGATGCGCAGACACTTTGAAATGTAGTTTTCCATCTAAACATGGAAATAATCATTGTTTTTTATTTGCAGTTTCTTTTGTCTGTCATCCTACGCAAAACTGTGACATTTTTGTGGGTTGGGCTGTCTCACATTACAAAGCGCTTAGCAGGGCAGCGTAGTGGTAACTGTGTTAGTGTCATATGTAAAGTGTCCTTAAAAACCAACACACTGCAATGCAATAAAATCCTCTTTCCAACCTAGGAATCAAAATTTTCAAAACATCCAGCTACTTTAGTTACATAATTGTCCTGAAATTGTATCTAAATTACTATTGTCCATAGGGAATATTAAATATTTAAGCAACCAACTTCAATCCTTTGCACCAAAATGGAAAAGAATTTTCCATTATCTTTTGTGATATTTGACCATGCTCAGGAAGATTTTTCTTTTAGCTTGTTCACCTAATTTATTAAATAAATAACAAGTGCACTGGCAGATAAGCATTTTCTGTCGGTGGGCCAAGCATCTTAGGATGCTACATTAACTCTTTTAAGGCATTAGCCAAGAGAATCAAAGACATAATAAAGCCTGAAGTAACTCAACTTCTATTTGGAAAAAAATACCATTGTTTCCAAATCAGCATTGTGGAGAAGCCATTGAAACATTAGGCCTTTCCTTAGCCAATCTTAGGCAAACTTTGACAACATAATTGAGAGTGGAGTGAAACTTTCCCAAGAATGTTTCTAGCTTGGAAGAACTCAGGATGGCATTCCTGACCTGAACTGCAGCCTCATCCACTCAAATTTTATCATGAAGTGTGCATTTGGGTACTGCAAACCTTGGGATTTCTAACAGTCAATGTGTTAAATAACAACAAAACCCATCATTCTTACCCAACCCCTCAGTAATTCATATGCTGTAATTCCTAGTGACCACCAGTCTACAGGGTATGAGTATCCTGGACCTCCATCCATAAAGGCCTGGAACACTTCTGGAGCTAAAACAATAAATCAAATCAAACAAAAAAGCATTATATTAAGGTTAGATGATGGATCATTAATGGTGACATTTGAAAAATGACTAAGGATGCAATTAACTGGAATTAAAGACATTTGTAAATGCAGCATTTTCAAGTTGCAGTTTCAGTGCCTTGATTTGCTGGCAATGAGTGACTTTCACTGGCCAGGGTTTTTCAAATGCCAATAATTGTACATGTTAATTCCCACTTGGTCCATTTAAGTTTTATGTTACGTCACTAAAAATAAGTAATGGGAGAGGAATTCCTGAAGTCTAACTTGGAATATTTAGGGTAATGTAAACATCTTCTGGGACAAATATTTGCTAGCGAGGTTATTCTTTGTGATTGATGGAGGTAAATCTCAACCTCATTCTACATTTGGATAGAATTAATCAGAGGGGTTTTAAAGGTATTCACCATTGGATACAGTAATTGAATTCAAAACCTGATGCTGATTTTATGTTGTGAGAAACTCTGTCATGACTGGAAATAACCACACTCTCAAAAAAGTAATGAATTTCATAAAAATAAGTTTCTTAGGGGAAAAAAAATCTTTTCAAAACGAGGATCAAGATGGCTAGTTTCATCAAGACATACTAAATAATGCCACTGCAGTTTCTTCAGAAAAACATATTAAATAAGAGAGGATATGAAATGAAATGAAAAGTCAGTCATGCTTTTCTAATTATGTCACAGCAGAATCTCAGTACACTTTGTGAAAACAACACTTTCCCTGGGGATTTTCTAAACAAGGCTATCACCAACCGTAACATCATGCTAGATTGCAATTACCATGTGAGCCTCTTCTGGCCACCATATCGAGTCTAATGTACCACATTACCACCTGATTACCATCACATCACTTTCTAATGGGTGTACTGCAATGACTAATGTAATCTGCTCACGCGTACTTCTGACTGGCAGTTTGGGATTGGACTATGTATGGCATTTAGAGAAGCACCTTTAATTAAAGGAAGGTTATCCTTTCAGAGGAGTTTTTGCAGTCCTTGCACCATTATAGATGGCAACCTAACAATTCACAACTCCAGACCTGAGTTCAAAAAGTCTTGAAGAGCCAAACCTAATGGAGGATTTTGACATCCATTTATTTTATTTGCTTGTTCTAACAACTTCAAGGTCAATGTATCCCACATTAAGCAGACCAACAAAAAAAATACTTTCTTTTGCCCACTGGCCCTCTGTTTTCTCACCTTAAGCTGATGATGGCAACCTTGGATCAGAAAATGGGCAGTTTGGCTCCTGATTTTTAAAGCAGCTAGCCCCTCTTTCCCTGCTTTAGCAGTATGATTTGCAGTCCAGCTGGACTTTCTCTCTGCATTCAGCGAGCTCCAGTGCAGTGGCTGTAAGCACCTGCTTCCCAGGATGAGGGGCACTGACAGAAGGTCCAATATAATTTACAGTTTCCTACATACAGGTTGTTTCCTAGGGTGACATCTCAACCTTGCTGAAGCCAGAAGACATTTCCCCAGTTTAGCATGGCTGTTAAATACCAAACTCATACTAAGATTGTGATGAATGCATCTAAAAGACTTTTTGAGCTGAGACATTAGGCGTGTACAAAGGCCTCCAGCCTGTACAGCAGACTTCTGGGCTTTGCCTGCTGATTCAGAAACATCTCATGATTTTACAGAAAGACAGCAGATCCTCCAAGTGAGGGGGTTAGCCAAGGTCTGAAAAACCAGAGCTGTGAAATACAGAATGTTA
Source organism: Scolopax mira (assembly GCA_004320125.1). Lineage (NCBI taxonomy): Eukaryota > Metazoa > Chordata > Aves > Charadriiformes > Scolopacidae > Scolopax > Scolopax mira. The sequence continues at coordinate 108,071 of BJBW01003572.1, forward strand.
GGTTCTATTATCCTGGCAAGGAAAAAAGCAAACAAAAAATTTGAAAGTTAAAATTCTACAATGACTTTCTTTAAGATTGCTATTGTAATAGAATATCTGTAACCTTTTAAAATTTTAATTTGATCTCAGGCTCAGCTTGGATAGCCATCCTGCAGCCTGATGTGGGTAGGTACTTCCAAAGGATGAGAAGATTTGAGCTTGCCAGCTTGGGACAAGGGCAACTGCTCTGCAACATTCACCCTTTCTGCACAGATCCTCTTTTTCATAACAGGTTTAAGATGAGAAGCATACTTACATGTTTTACCCTGTTCATCTACCTAAACACAAGGATTCTGCCTACAAAAGTTCATTGATGTGAATAAAAGTTGGAGAGTGCATGTAAGAAGCAGATTTTCAGATCTTTTTCCTCAAGCAAGTTCTGCTGAACAAAGATGTTCAAGGAAATATATGGTTTTAATACTGGGTCTGATCCTACAGATTCTTTTGGCTGAGGGCTGTAGTTACTAAAACATACAGTCAGAGGGAAAGCAATGGAAGTTTGCATTGCTGAAAGCACAATTTTTAAATAGTGAAGTCAAATCGAGCAGTAGCAAGTCTAGCACCAGCAAGAGTGAATTGAAAGACAAGTGATGCAATTGGTAGGTCTTACAGGTCTTCACAGCTCCCGTTGAACAAACATCTTTGTCATAATCATAGAATCATAGAATTGCCCAGCTTTGAAAGGACCTTTCAGATCATCAAGTCCAACCATTAACTTAACACTGCCAAAACCACCACTAAACCATGTCCCTAAGCACATTTATCCATCTTTTAAATATCTCCAGGGATGTTGACTCAACTATTTCCCTGGTCAGCCTGTTCCAGTGCTTGATAACCCTTTCAATGAAGAAATCTTTCCTAATATCTCATCTAAATGTTCCCTGGTGCAACTTGAGGCAGTTTCCTCTTTTCTTAATAATGGAGAATTGCTTTACTGGAGCTGCCCAAAAGAGTGCCTTCAACAGCAGTAACCTGGCCTGGCCTCACTGCTTACCCTGCTTGGAGCAGGAGATTGGACTAGAGAGTCCTGAGGTCCCTGCCACCGTGAATCATCCTATGATCCTATGATGTGAACTAAGCTCAAGCTTCCTTGTCCTGGCCCATCTGAGCAGGGTGATGAGCAAAAGTCTCAATGTGACCTTTGGAGACTCTTCCACACCATCCTCTTGACAGTCATCATGAACTACATCAGCTCTTCGCCCTCACTCAGACACCTGGAAAACCTGTCCCGCTAAAGTACTGGGGACTTTTGGAACTCTGGATGTCAGAAGCAATGCAGTCTTTTGGTCTCGGAGGTTACTCTTCATGTATGGTAGAAGTGTGATCCACCACCTTTCATACAAGGCTTTGGTAATTACAAAGACAGAACACTTCAAAACTAATTCCATTCCGAATTGAGATATCTGTGCTACTTTTAACAAGGCAAGCAATAAAATCAGGAATGTTTCTGTGTCTTGTATGTAAGTAAATACACATATTTATCTACAGCAAGCTAAGCTAAACATCCTCCAGCTGTTTTTATTTCTTTTCTATATTTGTATTTTTCTTCTGATAATATACTTTTGTGTTTGCACTGTTTATCTGCTTTGCTTTCTTGAAAAATGAACCACCTTTGTGCTGCATTAAGCATGCTTCAGTGCATTCCTTGGCTGTACCTAATACGTAAGTCCAGTTAATGTTTTTTCCAACTAATAAATAAAAATAAATCTTCAGAGCTCTGTCTTTCAATGTTTTTGCACTATCTCTTTCTAGTACTGCTATAAGATTGTATACTGTGTCTGTACCAAAAGGAAGGTTCCAAGGAAGCAAATAGATGGTTGTTTTGCTTTAAAATAAAACCATCCTGGACAACAGCTAATAGGAAAAAGTGGGTCTGCATCCATCTAAAGAGCAGTGGCTTCCTGGGATATCCATACTCCTGTTCTACGGGTTTAGCTATACTCCAAATAATTTTGTGAAATAGAGAGTAATTTCGGACAAATCAATTCATATGTACAACTACCCACTGCAATTGTCACAGCAGTCAGACAATCTACACTATAAATGGTGTAGAGGATGCATCTTGTATTGAATACATATTTCCCCCAAGACCTGTTAAAAAAAAAAGTACAAAATTTAAATTTTACTTAACTGGTCTGTACCTTACTTGTGGAAGATGGTCAGTAATAATATGATTAATGAGTTTGAAATAAAAGAAAATATCAATCTAAGTGTAAACAATACCGAACCCAATTTTTACTCCTTGTTCCTGTTGTAAAAGAGCATTTTGTACATAGGATAAAATACCTTTAAGTAAGGTTTCTGAAAATCTGCCTAGTATTCATAGGTATCACTTAGGTCCATAGTCAAAGTATCAGTGCTCCAGGTCTCTGAAATTCAGGCCATTTTAATTTGGTGCCCAATGATGAATTTGAAAAGTCTGTCCATGGTAAAGTAGTCAATTTAGGGTCTATCACTTGGAAAGGTTAGCAAAAAGAATAGCTGTTATTACTTTTGATAGAGCATACTGGTTTAATCATAAAGATAATTCATCAGACTAAATCATAAAATGAAGAGCTTGAAGTGACTCTGATATGAATCCTAAATAACACAATGTGGCATTTCTTTTCTGATGAAGTGATTTAAGTTTCACTTCCTTAGCAAGAAGCTAATCAAAGAGTGCCTGGCGTACATGCCTACCACTACCCAGGAGACTGCCAAGTGTTGATTAAGAACCTTACAGAGCTAGTGCTTACTTTCAAGCATTGGGAACTTCCATAGGCTGCTTTGAAACTTTGCAAAATTGGTGAGAGAAAAAGTGCAGTGAGATGAGGCATTAGACCCTTTTTCAAGTGGCCTTTGCTACACACTAACAAATCAGTGTATTTAAGCCATAACTTGCAAGTGAGTCTTGCAAGATCAATTTGCTGCCAGGAGCCGATTGTCCATGCATCACTGGATGTTGCCAATGGGAGCTGGTCCTTAGTTCCTACAAAATGCCCCATGCCAATGTTATTAATATGACAAACTGAAAATAAAATAAAAAAAAAAGCCGTAGTGGTTTGGCCTTAATTATTTTTGAATGATAAAGTTCAGTTTGGCATGCCCAAAACATCTCTGAAGAATAAAAACCCTGATATCAGTCATCCAGTTGTCTAGCTAAGGCTCTCTGTAGCCTGTTCATGTCTCAGCAAAGACCATACCTGTCAGTAAGGGGAACCAGAGATTTGTAATGTACAGCAGGGGCTGCAGAACAATACACTCTGCCAGTTGTGTAGCAAAACACACTTCAGTGGCATGGGTTTTATTGTAATGCCTGAGATTTTATAGATAACAAATAGGTTCCACTGTCATTTACTGGGGTTCAGCATGATATCAGGCTGCCAGATATCATTCTCCTTCCTTATACTAGTGTCTGATCTTAAAAAGAAAAAAAAGTTAAAAAACCCACCATATATATATACGTACAATACCTACAGTACAGTGTAAACAGTATTTTCATTGACTAGCACAGGATAAGCTGTTAAAAGCTTAGACCTGCCCAAATTGTATATGTCTTGATGTATATAACATATTCATAGTTTCACCTTGCTGAATCAGGCTTAATGGGTGACATATTGAGCTGAATGAAAAATGAACTTGATTTTTAAAATAATCTTCCAAGAACTTTAGTCTGACACACTTCAGTGAAATAGTAACTGCTTCCTCAGTTTTGTGATGAGAAAATATTAATTTTCACTTTTCTCTGAGGTCATAGTTTAAACAGAAAACAGAAATCAAACTACAGTGATGACAAGTGATATTCTATTTAGAAGAGAAGCTGTTTTAAGAACAAAATGGAAGAAAGCAACTTCCCTCTCCATGAATATAAATGTGGAACTTGGTAAACCATCAATTTACCTCCTAGTGTTTACTTTCTCATGTGCTAAAAGGGTCTAAATTATAACGGGCAGCTTTATGACTCAGAGTGTTAGACTAGCCAACTGCTAAATCCTATTGTATAAGGCAAAGCGGCGCTTAAAGCCTGACCATGCTGGGCCAGCAATTTTCTAGTGTGAGGTCTAGACTTGTTACAGCAGTGTAACTGGTTTGGTACCATTATTCACATAATACACCTCAATAGTTTTAATGTTCATATTTAATGCAATTATTCAATCAAAGTAAGTATTTTAGATACCATTACCTGAATACAGACACCACATTTAGACTGCCTCATTAGTTTGTCCTACGGCTATACCACCTCTCCTGCCCTTTCTCAGGGTGCTGTCCTGATAAAACCCTTTGTGTTACTCAACTGCTGAACAAAACCCAGTTCTTGCCCTTGTGATTGCACAGAGAATCCCTTTCTGATTGAACATCTGGATCAACCTCAGAGAAGCAACCTCAGGTTGCTAGGCCCAGTGAAAGAAAGCCCACCAGCAGTCTCATGGTTTCCCACTAATGACTATTTATTAGAAATTATACAGAAGTACCTTCCTTACTCCATCTAAAATCTCACAGTGGCTGCAGAGCCAGTTGTGGAACTTGTTGATGAATTGTGTCCAAAAAAATCCATTTGCTATCTGAAGATCAGCCCAGTGTATGAACAGCAGCTGTTCTGCCCCAGCAGAGAAGCAAACTGGTCTGGATAACTGGGTATTTGCAGGATGGACTGTGCCCCTGACACATCAGGAGGACTATCACAAGCACCTGCCTCACATACTTGTAACCACGTTAGCAAACACATGGGAAAACCAGGGGCGGGTGGCTTGACCAAAGAATGGGAGTTATTCAGGGGTCAGAAATGCCCCCCTTGGCTGCTGGAAGTCTCTGCTCATTGCCCAGTCTCTTCCACCTCAGATCTGCCTGCAGAGTTCTGCATTGAATCAGACCTGTTCAGGCAGATTGGGGGGCGGGGCGGGGGGGGAAGAAAAGCCAAAATCAAAACTAGCACTTGGACTGTGTGGGGTTTCTGTGACTGAAATAGTCAAAGAAATTCTGGAAGATCTCAAAGGATGGTAGGAGGTTGGAGAGCACAGAGAGTTGAAAAGCATCTGGAGAAAGTAAGTTCTTTCCTGATCTCCTGAGGTTTTTCAGCTACTTGTGTGCCTACTCGTTAATGTCAGAGCTGAGCCAAAACCTGCATACCTGCTGGCAGCTCAGTGCTCGATCCCCTCAGCCATGGTGCTCCTAGCTCAAGGTGAAAACTCCATCAGTACAGCAACTATTTATTTTAGCACCTCAAAGCCTCAAGCTTCCACTCTTGGTTCTTTCTTACGAGAGCAAACAGTGAAGAACAGAGTTCTTCTCTGAAGAACAGAGAAACCTCCCAGTGAAAATCTGTGGAGAGGCACTCAAACCCTCAGTGAGAAAAACCCAAACACTGCACCAACTGCACTCAAAAAGCAACAGCCTGAAAAACACTGTTGAATTTCAGAGCACTGTTTAGTATGAGTGCATGGAAGACCAAGGTTGAACACCTTTGAAAATCCAACTCCAAATTCGTCCCTGCTGTATTGTGACTCCCTCAGGAACAAATGTAGCCCAACAGGATATTTTCACTTTACCTGCAAGGTTGATATCAGGCCATCCACTAGCTTTCCTCTGACTCCAGTAGTACTCCCACACAGTATTAATTAATAAATATGGATGACTCATACATTTTTAGAAGTTCAGTGGACCTCTGTAAATCCACACTCCTCTCGTAATCTCAGGCATACAGCCATTTTTCACCGTGACAGCAACCTAAGAAAGCAGCTGTGAAAATCTGAGATAACAAGCCTGTAGGATAGGAAACGGGTAGCTAGAACTTTTCATGTAATTTATAGCTGATTTTATTGGCTTTGGGTTTTTGTCAGGTATATTTATATCATAAAATGTATTTTATTGGTTTGGTTTGAAGTAAAGTCACGGTGAATTATCGGATAAGTTCAGCCTCTGCTGAAGAAAATCACGAAGCCTCTACCTACCCCTCCTAACCCTCCTACTAGCAATAACAGGAACAATCCCTAAACAAAACCCGAATCCCCAAAATTTATAACTTGTGAATGGAAAGTTCTTGCAACACTCACAAATAATATACAGATGTATGGAAATCGCTCATTCAAAAAGGAAACAATTCAGTGAGTAAAAAGCATGTGCTCTAGGGCTTAAATACACCTAAATTGTGCTAGAGTGAAGAATAAACACAAGGTGGTATCCATAGTGCTGTCTAGGGATGGTTTAGTAGACATTTTGGTTTGTAGCTGACTCACCTGTTGCCAGGGAGAGGGTCATTACTGCAAGTGGGTGCCCAGCACAGAGCACATTCTCTGGGACACACATATTTCCTGCAGCCTCCATTAGGGATCAGTATAGGGAACATCTTTTCTTTTTTTTCACTCATAAAGATGGAACAGTGTTGAAAATGGCAAACACACAGGTTCTTCCAGCCAGGCAAATCCACACTTTCATTAAACACAAGAGACCTAATTAATAGAATCATAGAATCAAAGAATTGTCTAGGTTGGAAGAGACCCTTGGGATCATCGA
>BJBW01003573.1:0-24890 GCA_004320125.1 Scolopax mira
CCTGGTCTAGTTGGGGGTGTCCCTGTGACTGTGGGACTTTGGGCTAGATGGGCTTTGAAGGTCCCTTCCAGCCCAGATGATTCTATGATTCTATGAAACACTAAGGAGACAGCATTTAAAAATTTCAGTTTTCTTCCTTGGTTACACATGCTTAAGTTGAGAGCAAACAAGGTTTGCCAGGGGAGCATCTAGATGTAGGCAGGTTTGGTTATATGTAACATATATATAATATTGGTCCCAATGTATACAGCGGAAAGGGGAGTTGACAGCTGGGAAGTAAAACCCCATGTTGATGAATGCTGAACCCAGCTTCCCTTCAGTTTTCATGTTAACCTACCCAGCAGCAATAATTTGGAGGAGTGAAGTGTATATGGGCACAGCAACACATTCTCTGGCTAGCACGTTATTTCCCTCCCCTCTAATATCTCAAATACTCCTGAGTTTTTAACTATAACAGACTAGTTCCTCAGGTGTGAAAACTGGAGAGATTCCCCTTGCCCTCAATGAAATTCACAACAGTTTTTCAGCCCAGCTGAGGCTCTGTTACACCAGAGGTTTTTTTTGTTTCACTTGTTGGGTTTCTTTACCATTAAATTGTCTTTTTTATTGATATTCACAATCGCATTGTAGTCTCAGGTGTAGACATAAAGCTGAAGAGCTGCTGCCCATTCCTTTACTGGTTTTTTTTTCCTCCTTATAGCTGCTGAGATGGAGGCAGCTGGCAGCAAATGAAGCCTTCATGACAAGTTGGCTTTTTGCTACCACTACCTACCTTCAGATGTGAGCTCCCTTATCATCAAGTTGCTGCTGGAAATCACACTGAGCTACTTCGAGACGAAACATTTACTATTTATTAGTGAATCAAGTAACATTATCAATGTTTATTGGCCCCCTGCCTCTTAAAGCAAATATCCCCGACGTTGGCAGCCCCCGTGATTTATCCTTGAGAGAGCCCGTGCTGTCTGAACTCCAGCTCAGGGACTCCAAAATGCTACTTCAGTTTCAGGAATGTTCTGCATTTCCCTGGAGAGTCATAAAAATCTGGAACTAATGGTGCTATATCCAGAGATGGAGTGGAGGAGGGGGCACGCAGAAAGAATATTACCAGGGAGTCCTAAGTTTTAAAAACATTTCTTTCCTTGGGCACTTGTAAAAGGGAGGACAAACCAAATCTGGCGGTGACAGGCAATACTGCTGAAGCCAGGGCTCACTAATTACCCCCCCAACAGTTAATGACACCAAACTCCTGCTAACGTTTCATTTATTTAACTTTAATCCTAAAAATTTGAGAAAAATGTCTAATTTTGGTGTAAAAGCCACTCTTTCAGTGGCTTATATAGTTAGAGGACACCTGGACCAGCAACATCCCATCCCTGAACTCCAAAGGGGTCATGTGAAGGTTCCTCCTCTGAAAAATGGTATATCTGAAAGAGATGTTCTGGCAGGGATGCAGGGAGGAGACAGCCACCACTGTAAAGAGCAACCTTCTTCCCCAAACACATATAGTACCTACAGCGTTTTTACTTGTGTTCAAGCTTTTAAGCCCTCACACCCATTGTGGATTTTTCAAGACAATGTGGATTTATTAGAGAAACTAGCCTTTTCATCATATATGGTGTTATCCAGAGCATTAACTGAATAAATACAGCTTTCTCAAAAATCCTGAGAGTGATCCGTTTCAGACATGCATGGGGTTTAAGTTTGGGGATTATTATTATTGTTGTTATTATTATTATTACTATTCCAATCCAAACCATTCTATGATTCTATTCCATTTGCCTTGCATATTTCTAAACTCTTAGAAAACTGGCTCTCCCACTTTGAATATTCCTCATTCAGAATCCCATCGCAGCATAATCTCAGGGAAAAAGATGTCTTCAATCTGGATTTTTTTAGTATTTAGTTCAGGCCCTAGTGCATGGTGGCCTGTGCTGAATCAGTTACATTTAATCCCCAGATTGTGTGTTCTTGCTGTTCTGCCCATCTTTCCTCTGCTCCAGACTCGATGCTATCACTTACCTACCTCAAGAAAGGCATTTTCCTGCTCCCAGGTATCACAAAATGTGGAGGCAACAAACTAAAATTGCTGTTTGCTTTAACTCACATGCTGCTGCAGCCATTAAGGAAAAGAGTATTTAGAACAGGTTCAGTGAAACAAGCAGCTTGTCTGGTTTCAGGATGTTAAAGCAGAATAGGATTTGCAGGAAATTTTCGGATAACCAGCCCAGGAGGAATTTTCTTGCAAGGTCAACAGAGAACTCGTATAAGGTGTTTCAAATGGGATAAATTCATGTCCCCCCAAAAAGCCTATTTATTCCCATCTACTGTCTGAAATGGCTATATGAGAATTTATAAAGTGCATGGCAAATCTGAAAAACCAAAAACGTGCCAATTCCGAGAAAAAGGAACATGTACTTATTTAGAAGCACTGAGTCCAGACCCATAAATTGCTGCCTCCTTTTGCCAAAAGAATAGGTTCCATGTGGTTGTTAGCAAGCTATTTTAAGGCACTTTTATGCCTTTCACTATGTTGTTATATCCAAAGAACATTTTGATTGGGAATTCAGTTGTCTAATTCTGAATGCATGACACATTCCCAAAAAGAAGCAGTTAAATTAAATTACAAGGCTTGGTTGGGTTGTTGTTTCATCTGTAACATGCCTGGAGTGTCTGCTGGCTTCACCAGGAAGTATTTGAATATAAATCTCATCTCAAGCTATATTTACATATGGATATGAGTATATTGAAAGGCTCCAGAGGACTCATCAGAATCATATGCCCCTTCCTGGTGCTGCAAAGGGATCATGCCTAAATACTCCAGAACCCAGCGTTCACATCACCGAGGACATTTGCGTTGCTGGAAGCTATGTATAAAAATATAATTCAGTGTCTATGGAAGCAGGTGGCAAATGACAAATTGGCCAATAACCACCTGCTGCATCCGCAGGAGCAGTTCTGGGCATGTTCTGTGCAGCCTTGCCATCTTGTGGTCTGCTCGGGCTACAAGTTTGACAGCAAAATTGGGGTAAGAAAAGGATCCGAACGCACAGCTGGGAAGAGAAGGCAATGCTACACTAACCCATGAACCAGGGGAAAAAATCAGAGGAGACAGGAAATTACCCCCAGTCTGTCTGCCTGCCCGTTTTACACGAGTATATATGAATAAATATGTATATAAATATATATATTTGTGTCTGCTACTTTGTTTAATGTAGCTATGCGTACCCTTTAAACTGGCTGTTTTCCTCTAAATGTTGAATTAGAGGTATAATTTCCTTTCAGGTTTCGAAAATTAACATCTAATTATTCTTAACCTAAGGGATATTAGCACTTCTTGTGAAAGTGAATAGCACCCTAATCTAAATTTAGAAGAGAGAACTTCTCAGTAAATGGCAAGACTGGAATTGTTCGAAGACAAAAGGATAAAGCCACAAACAAAAATTAACAATTAAAGAAAATATCAGGATTAATTTTTTAGGGCAACCAAAGGAAGAGGAATTTGTCTCTTTTCGATCTGTATTGGTAAAATTATCCTGCAGCTTGAGAACATCTCAGTATAAGCATCACAATCAGCGCAGGGATTGCCATTCTCTTTGGGACCGCAAAGATTTCTTTGAAGAAATTGAGATTATTTTTGTCTTTTTGTTTCATTTGGAAAAGGTGGTGTCTGGGAGATAAATTAGAAATTGTGTGCTTTTGCTTTACCGGTGAGAGCAAATCACCATCAAGACATTACTAAGCAAAATTCTCCATCTGTGAAAGACTTTTAATTACTCTAAATGAGTGTCTAAAGAATGTGAGTTCAGCCTCAAACTCTTGGGGCCTTGATCTTGGAACAAATCAGGGAATTAACCAAAGAATCACAGTTTAAAAAACAACTTAATATTTAGGAATCTAAGCATCTTTGACAGCTACAAAACTGCAAATGCTTGTCTTCTTTCTAAGTGCACAAAGTCACAGATCATTTTTCTGGCAGATATTTCATTATTTCAGACTTTTTCGTATAACGAGAAGAAACATTTTATTTTCCTCTTTATTCTTAAACTGCAGATTGTTACAGAGAGCACTGCAGGAACCAGAAATAGGACTGGACATAGCCTGACAACTCATTACTTGTACCTAATGAATTAAATCTCTCTGGAGAAGGAAGGCAGCACAAGAAGAGCACTTTCCTGGTAGGATCTCCTTATGCTGTCAGGCCAACACTTCTGTCCTCACTGTCTCTATTGAAGGTTCTCCAATGAAATGTCCTTGGTCTGTATCACGTTGGCTCATTAACTCTCATGTTCAAGCCAGAAAGGAAGCACTCGCCTTCCTCTCTCTGGGCTTTAGACTATTTTCTCTTCCCTTTGGATGTCAGGCTGAAATCATTCTTGCATCCTTCCATCGTGAGTGCTTGTCACTGGGAACACTTTCATGCCACACAAAGACAGTGGGTGAATAATTTCTGGCCCAGAGCAAACACGGATCCATGTCTATGGCATCTGCAGTTCGCCTTATTTCTAAATCGAACTCATAGGGCCTGATGCCAAGAGGTTTTTCTCAAAATAGGAGTTTCCACTCCCCCCTGATATGGGGTAGCAAACTGCACTTCCAAACTGGGAGACGTGCTAATATTATCTGCTCAGATGTTCCTGAGCTTTCTCCAAAGCAATTTGGATCCTTAAATGAAGCAGTTTTAGTGCTGGTATAAGTTTTGGCAGCCCTGAGGACTGAAATAATCTGGAGGCTGGGATACCCAACGTCTTTCCAATCCTTTCCCTTTGGTGACCACCATAGGTGGGTTGGCCAGAGGAGGCCATCTGGGCTCTCAGGAAAACCTCAGGAAAGCCATGGTTTCGAGACAGATCATTGTGTTACAGTTTGAGCACATTCTTCATTCCTGCTTTGTTGATAAACTGGCAGCAAACTCCATCCCCAAACTCCTCCTCGCCTCTGCTACAGTGTGGAGATGATGACTTTCCCCGTGGACATGAGGTCTTGGTGGTCCTCAGGGCCTTTTTGAGCTGTTTTTGCACCCTGCCATAGCATTCTCAAGAACCAGGGTGTGAAGAAAGATGTTTTAAAGCCAGTCTAATCTTCCCACGTACGCTTTGGGTCCAATTTTCCTGTGAGAAGTAATGCTGAAGGAGGCAGTTTGTCTTTTCAGCACAGCCACACTGAGGGAAGGGATAATTACAGGAGTTTATCTTTTCACTCCACACCATATTATTCAAAAGGGCAAGATATTTGCCTAGAAACAGTGCAGTAGGTGGGAGGGAAAACTTCCAGCAAACACTGTGCACTTCAGTAGCATCTATCATCAGAGAACTTGAAAGGGCTTTATAAACATTACTGGGGAGATATTCTTTTTTCCAAGCATTTTGCATTGGCCAAAACTCTTCTCCCGCTGAAGGCAATATGCAATTCTTGCTGTCCTTCCCTGGGGCAGCCCGAGGAGCCAGGCAGCTTCTGAGATGCTGTCTAAGTCTTATTAAAGGTTTTTAATGTCCATTTCTTCAGCTGTAAAATTAGAAAATGCAGCTTTGCCCTGAATCGTACAATGGGTCAGCAAGGGATTTAGTGTGTTGTACCCTGGAGCTCTTTATAGTCAAGCTTCTAAAAGATATAGGTTCAGCTGTACTCAGAGAGAAGAGACAAAATTTAATCCAGTTCTCCTTGTGTTCTTCCCCAGCTGCGAATTTTTGGCTGGGGTTATGTCCATCACTCCCATCTCCATGGGGTTACAGGAACCCTGCAGAGAGCATCGGGGCTGGGGGCTGGGGATTTTCCCCTGAGGGGGTAAAATAGGATTTCAAACCTCAGGTTTCACCAATTCCCATCACAGTCAATGAGCTGGTTCCGTGCCTACAGCCAATAGTGCTAAATTATGGCCTAAAACTGTCTTATGGGCACTTACCTTTGGACGTGAGCGTTAATGAGCGCTGCCAGCCCCCTCACACCAGGCAGACACAGCTTTTCAGAGAAGATTTAAAACAAAACTTGCAGGGCTTTGGATTACATCCCCCTCTGTTGCTGTGGCTTGTTCATAACATGGGTATTTAAAAAATAAACTTATTATAAATAAAAAGAACCATTTAACATCCAAGTGACAAGTTACAGGGAAACTCAAAGTGTATAAATGCCAGGGGCTTCTTTCAGTTTATAAAACCTTGTTTCTAAGTTTATATAAAACATCTTGCTGGCTTTGTTGGGGCATTTTTAATATTAAAAGAACTCTAGGACCCGATCCAAAGACCACTGAAGTGGATGCGAATACTCTCATTGATTTAAGTAAGTTTGGATAAGCCTGGTTTTATTATGGGAGGGCTGGAGGGGAGCGGTTTCTCCAGCCCAGGATGGGGGACTCTTGCCCTCTGCTGGCTGTTGCCAGAAATAAACTACCAGGAAAAAAATGCTTTAGAATTGAATTAGGAAAAAAACCCCACAGCCAGCCTCACTGTGCTGGGAAGGGTGAAGTCTGCAGTAACAGGGAATGGATGTCTGTTAACCCCAGAACAGCCCAACAACAGCAAAAAGAGGAAAAAAAAAATATTTGCTATATTTTGCTATTTTTTCCTTCCTGAGATTTCCAGATTTTGGTCCGTTCAGCTGCACGAAACAGGGCTGGGGAGGATTCTTCAGAGCTGTGCTAATGAGTTCTCCATAGTTCATCAGATCAGAAGGTACTGCCCAATAAACCCCAGCACCATCCACACGCAGGCGTTTAATAAAGCCTGAGGGCCAGCAAACCACAAAGACGGTTGCCCACAAGAGCTGGATTCCTCCCACTGCAGCCCTGGGCTTTGGGCAGGGATGCTCTCAGGGTTTGCCAGACCTTCTTAGGGTTAAGGGAACTGCTCTACTCAGCGATTTTTTTTAATGTTGGCAAAAAGCAGAGCAGTTCAGTCGCAAAGGACACGGTCTTTGCCGCTGAAATCAACACCAGGCTGTGAGAGGAGTGAGGAAAATGGATCTGAGCTGAAAAGCTTTGAGCCCAAGGGCTGGTTTTTATTTTGCTTCTGAGAATCTGACTTATTGTTCCGGCATAAGAATACACCTAAGTATATTCAGTTTAATTATATAGTTTCTGTGTGAGAGCTTTCATCAGGAGAACTCCAAGTGGCTTACAAAGGTGGTCAGAATTGTATTTCTATTTCACAGAAGGTAAACCGAGGCACGAAGCCAGCCCCGAAACCAGAAAGAGACACGAACATGGCACCAATTCCAAGCATCTTCAGTGCAGGCATCCCCAGGTGAGTTAGATGAGCAGAGACTCTCATGGAGTATGTAAAGCGAGGCACAGGAGAGGCATGGTCCTGAGTGGCTGCAACGTGGGACAGGCTGAAAAGCATCTCCTGCGAGAGCTACCAGAGGCTCTCTTGTTTCCTTCCTGATTTTGTAGCCACAGCCTGGCATGTTTCTAAAAGCACCTACGCTGATGCTAATAATAACTCGCCTCCCATCTGGATCCAGTCCTCAGGAAGGCACAATGTTCCCTCTGTATCAACTGCTACTTCGTCTCCCGACCCGCGGGGCGGCGAGGGACATGTACTCCCCTGCCTGGGTGAGTCACTTCTGTCCACTAAAGCAGGTGATGTTCTGGGTGCTAATGTGGAGATGAGTGAGATCTGGAGGAGGGAAAGTGACGATTTTAACAGGGAAAAGATCCATAATTATTCGTAGGGATGTCTCTCTCTCTGTCTGCACTGTCTAACTGAAAAAAACAAACTGTTCAGAATTATTTTGAGATGATTTGTTCTAGCTGAAATTCCCAGCACAATTGTTTAGCCAGAGCTGGAGGGATGGAGGGGGAAGATGCTATAAGCCAGAATCTGATCTCAATTACCAGCCCAAGAAGCTCATTCTAACTCTTTCCCTGCCAAGGATGAGTTGTACCTTATAGCCTCAGATGCAAACCCAGAGTGGATGTACAGGAACGTTGTGAAAAGAGTAGGAGTCACAACAGTACAATCAGGATCAAAACCTGATATGACTCCAGAGCAGCTCTGCTAAAATAAAATAGAAAGATTTATACAGAATAAATGACCATATGTCTTCTGAGCCAAAGTTTGTTACGATATGAAATCTTTCACATCTAAGCATCTGTGATCCATGGATCACACATGCTGGTGCAATCTAGTGATGGTAAACAAATGCCTTAATGACATCCCAAGGACTGGAGAATCTGATGCCAGTCACTGTTACCAGTACTGCATTCACATCTGAAAAAGAGAAGATAAGCCTGATTTGGAGTTGCCAGCAAGGGTGCTTCCTGAAATACTTTGGGGAATAGTGAAGTGATACGTCATGTCCATCTAGAGTCAAACCTGATCATTCTAAAGATGCCTGAAGGAGATGGATGAAGCTTCTCCAGTAAGGCCAACCTCCCCAGGGGTACCCAGCTACAAGTGTCAGAGCATCACACTGCCAAGGGGCAGCTCAGAATAAACTTTATGCTTATAATTAGTCTTAAAGGACAATTTCCTGCAGAGATGCTTTTATATTCCCAGTACGCAGCCTCGGCAGAGTGTTTCCTAGAAAACACTGATGCTCTGTCCTCTCTACCCACCACCTTCACTGAATGGTAAAGAGACCCAGCACTTCTGCAATATCATTAGTCATCTGGGAGCCATAGAATCATAGAATCATAGAATTGTCTAGGTTGGAAGGGACCTTAACAGTCATTTAGTCCAACCATCAACCTAATCCTGACAAAAATCACTAAACCATATCCCTAAGGACTACATCAACCCGTCTTTTGAACACCTTCAGGGATGGTGCCTCTTCCCTGGGCAGCCTATTCCAATGCCTAATAACCCTCTCCATGAAGAAATGTTTCCTAATATCCAATCTAAACCTCCCCTGGTGCAACTTGAGGCCATTGTCCCTTGTCCTATCTCCTGTGACTTGGTTGCCCTGTTGACTTCCTTGACCATGGTTGCCCTGTCATGTCTAAGGCATGGCATATCCTGTTATCTTCAAATTAATAGGGTTGGACCTTTAATTCCCGTGTTGATCCAAGTGTCCCTGAGCTCAAACCCTGCTCCAGACCTGTGCCCAAGCAATAAGATGAGAAGGAAGGCCTCGAGGGACAGCAATCTCGACCCCAGGAGCCTGTGCTTTGCTGGAGGATGGCATCAACATCCGCATCCGCTGCTTTCAAACACAGGGAATCGAAGTGTGCTGAGACGAGGCGGATAGTTCAATATTTACACAGGATTTCAACAATAAAAGAATGTTGTTATGCCTTAAAAGCTTTTGGAGGATGAGATCCAAGATGGCACAGCAGGGCCAAGGAACAGCTCCAAATTCTATTTCTTTGTGGGTGAATTTGTCAAAATGAGCTGTTGATCTGTAAATGGCTCATCAAGCAGATGTTGCCCCATTCATGAGGCCAAAACCCCAAGTAGCCCTCCAACCTCAGGCTGACGAGGGTGCCTTTTACCTTGTGGCTCAGAGAAGGCTCCAGGAGACAAGGTGAAAGAGCCCAGAGGAGCTGAGGAGTCAGCCCAAAATGCCGTAGGACCCCCTTTCCCTGTGCTGTGCTGCCCAGAGCTGGGCTGGGATCAGCAGATGGACTCAGCTCCTTGTTCTGCCACAGGATTCCTGTGTAACTTGGGGCAAGCCTCTTCGTCTCACTGGGTCCCTGTTCTCCAGCTTTAATATGGAGAGCATCACAGGCAATAACACACCTCCTTTATCCATCTTTCATATTAATGCTCCACACAGTTGTGTTTGCCTCAGACAATGCAGAGCCCCAGTTTTGGCTGGATATACCACTGTGTCACAGTCATAATAGTATGAATTTATAAGAACCAAGTTGTGGTTCTTTTCTTAAATATACTGCAGGAGCTCCTTTCTTTAGTCGAATTTTTGAAGCCAGAGGCAGCTTCACAAAATCTGTGTTAAAAGATGATGTATGACAGACTTTTGAAATCTGCCATTAAGCTGCTATTGTTCTTGCAAATGTGTTTACAGACTTAAAGAGACACAAAAACTACTGAAGGCTTTTAATCAGCAGCCAAAACTATGGGAAGCAACGGAGCAGCCAGGAAACCCCCTCTCTTTCCCTGGCTCCACAAGGGAGAGGGTTGGTGGTTTCTGAAGCAAAGCATCTTGCCTTTGTGTTTTCCATTGCCATGGACACTCCAAGTGCAAGTTCCTCCTGGCAGGGACTCTTTCTTAATCTAGACTTCATGCTGGGCAAACGGGACAGTGGCTCTCATCCTAAATTGCTGCCATCAGAGTAACTAAGCCCAGCACCCTCCCTCTCTCTCTCTGAGAAGTGGAACATGTACCTTGCAGCTTCCCTCTTCTCCATCAGCTTGGCTCATCAGCTGTGTTTTGTCCCCTGGCTTCTCTTTGCCTGTCCCTCTCCACTTGAATTTTAATCAGAAGCAGCAGCTGAACAGAAGGTGCCATTTCCATAGCTACGGAAGAGGCATCGACAGCGAGAGGTGATGGAGAGGCTTTTACCCAGATGCAGTCATCATTAACATTCACCATAATAACCTCGCCTGCAAGCACAGCCCTACTATGGCAATAAGACGCTTGGGCTGTAAATCCTTGGCCAGGCTCGTCTTTCATCACAGAGAACAATCCCTTTTGGGGTCACATTTCTAATCTGCCAATTAATCATTTTTTATACATGGCGATGTTTACGTAGAGGCGGAGACCACTTTAATCCACATTTGGCTACGCCAGTGGTTACCTTGGCTTAGGCACAGGTGGGCAAGAATTGCCCTTTCTGAGGACCGATGGGCACACACACACACAAACACAGACGTACACAGCATCTCCCAGCTGCTCCTCCCATTGGACTGGTTTGTGCCTTTTGAAACAGCGCTGCTTAACACAAGGCAGCCTCTCCATGTTCCTGGCTGTCCCACCGGGTTATTTTGGGATGCTGGGGAGGACCTTCCCCCTCCATTGTCACTGTTTAGCTCGTGTTTTGCTTGTCCTAAATCTTCTGCTTGTCCTTCTCAGAAGGCTAAACCAGAAATATTCTCTCCCTCCAGGATCTTCATAAAACCAACACATCATTTTGGGGAGAAAAAAAGACACCTTGTCATGCCATGAATTTCCTCCGTGGAGCATGACTTGAGCCCATTATGGTTTGTGTTTCATTTCAGGTACAACACCTAGTCATGGGCGAACTAAGAGTCTGTATGGCATCTTTGGAGGACATATGACAAGGGCACCAGCTCTGACATTATGTTGGGAGTCTCTCTGCAGCCCTAGTTTGTGTCTGTTACGGTGGAAATCCCTGCAGAGTTCCAGCCTTGCCCATTTAGAGATTTCTACCCAACCTTCCCACACGACAGCACAGGGTGAGATCTGGATGAATAAAATTGAATTTGAACGTGAGGGAGGGAATGCGGGCAGGAGAAAATAACCCTTTGAGTAATTTATGAGGCACATTTATAGCTGTTATTTATAGATCTCTATGGGGGATTCACATTGTTCTCTGCCATCTGACACTATTTGGCAGTTTAGCGGTGCCTGCAAAAAAAAATACCCCAAACCCCCAAAAAACCCTCCTCCAATACATTTTTGATTAATAATCTTGAAAGCTCAGAGTGTCAGCAAGTCCTCAGAAAGACTGTCCCTGCTCTCCTCTAATAACTTATGGCTTAAAGGTACAAGGGCTTGATTAAAACTCTCATCACAGTAAATCAATGGTAGCTCAGGGAAAAGAGGTCCTTTCCCTCCCCCTTTTCAGATAAAGTTTACTCGCTTGTGCTTTTCTGGCATTTGATTTTGCATGCATGCAAAAATACTAAATCAATGCCACCAGTAAAGCCCTCACTGGGGGAGCTCAGTCCTGTCCATGACAAGATGAAAACATGCTCTTTTATGTGTGTGCCTTCAACATTACTTTTGGAGAGATTAATGAATTCAGGTGCAGTCTACTGCAAACAAACAAATTCCTCCTTCGTGTACTGGAAGGATAAAGAATGTCATCAGCATGAACTCAACCTTGGTGAGACCCACCAACGTGGCAAAGCACATTGCACCATTGCTGGGGCTCTTTGGGGCAGTGGATGCTTTGAATGACCTTGCCTGTTGGGAGCTGTTTATCCCAGCACTTACCTCGGCTGAGGCAGGAAACACATCTGGAGATGAGGAGAAGAAACCTTCCAAGCCCCACTTACATCTCGACATGGGAACAATATGTGGATCTAATTATAGGAACGTGGTTTGCAGGAGGCTGGAGAATTAATGCTGATGGCTCCGAGCCTCCATGCTAGTGGTGTCAGGAAGGGCTCATTTCCATGCCCACCCTGGAATCCTAGGAAAGGTTTTTTCACTGTGTGTCTTAAAATATAAAATCTCAGGAGACTTCAAACTGACTGCTAAGCCCTGGTCACAGTGGAGCCCCCTTAGACTCTGTAGGGTCTTCCCTGCTCTCAGAAGTGCAGATGCTGCAAGTTTGTTAGAGGAAAGGACGAAATAAAGCAAAAATGTGGGATGGTAGCTCACTACAGAATCGGCCCAGAGCCTGGGATAGCTTGGTTCCATCATCCAAGAAGCTTTGGAGAAGGTAGGAGAGCAAAGGGGAGCAAACCATGGGGTCTTCTGTAGAGCTTTGATCAACCCACAGAGAATGTGGATCTCAGCCTCAAAATGTCCAGCTGGGCTGAGTCCTCCAGGACTTCACGTTTCTTTCTGACCACAAGGTAACACAAAATGGCCTAGAAAGGAAGGGTGAATGGAATCTCATGATGTGCCTGCTCTTTAAAGTATCAGACAAAGCAAAGCATTCCCGGGAACTGCTGAGCATTTGGAGCCAGAAGCCTGAGTGCAGCTGACAAGCTGTGACATTTGAATGTCACCTAGTCCCAGTCCAGCCCCCAGTTGCTGTTTGACTTGGCAACTGGCTTCTCCTCCCTGGCCCAGAAATTCAATGAGCCACCTCCAAACCTCTCCACCTCTCCCTTGAACCTTTGTTTTTGTCCTACAGGAGGAAAAAGCTACAAAGAGATGCATAAATAAAATAGGACATTTTCCAGTCTGATTAAAGGAGAGAGATGCAGCAGTTTTCACTGTGCTCTGACTGTCTTGTAACAAAAATCTTCTAAGAATCTGCAAGAAAAGCCTTTGGGGTCACTCTGATGGGGTTCTTAGAAAACCACTTAATGAAACTATAGCTTTGCTGCAGAATTTTGTGTGTGAATTAAAAAATGCAGTGAAAAACAGATGTTTTCCTATTACACTCGCTTACAGCCAAGTTTAATCTGAAAAAACAGAGACGATTTCACTTGTGTACGAACCACCGTCTACCTAACCTAGGACAAAATAAAATCTGGCAGGTTTTGATGTTGAAAAGTATAAGAGATACACAAACGGCAAGGCCTGTGTAATTTGTATTTAAGTAGGTGCGTTTCAGTTTGTGGAGGAAGTGATGAGAGCAGAAGGGAGAAATAGCCTCGAGAAAGGAATCAAAAATCAGATTAAACACGTGTATCTGGTGCCCTCCTGTGGAAATGAGCCGCTTCGGAGGAAAGGAGCAAACACCCGGTGGCTTTAATGAGCAGAAAGGTCTCTGGGGTAGGGATTGCTTTTTGGATTTAGAATAAGACTAAGAATGACAAAAAACTAGAGCTTAGCTAGCAATCTAATTAGTCATTTTCCAAAACCAAAATCTACTGTGTGATTTTCCTGGCTAACAAATGAGATAGTTTTATTTATTATTTGAGTTACTGTTATAATCCCACCCCATTCCCATATTCTCTAACTGTTAGTAAAAACCAGTTTGTATTGGAAAGCTCTGCTCTGCTTGTGCCTGTTGTAGGGACTGGCAGATGTGGCTGTTGCACAAATGAAATTGAAATTTAAGTGTGTGAACCTAAGTACAGTTTCCAAACACTTGCTTCTGAAATATGAATGAACTAAAGCAGGAAAAAAAGGCAGTGAGCATCATGGTTTGGAATTGAGATTCAGAAAGCACAACAAGCCATCATCAGACAAAGCTGTCGAGGTAACACTGATTTGTGGTCGACTTTATCTATTCTCACATTTGCACTACTTTGTACCTTAGGAATGTTTTGCATGACAGACATTAAATATAAATGCCCTCGATTGCTCCGTGGGGTCCGGCTTCCCCAGAGAAGCACAAACTTCTTGTCATCTGCATTCCAGTCCTAAACATTCAGCACAATTTAAGACTTTTTTTTTTTTGACCAGTAAGCATGACTACTTTTTAAACTGCACTTAGAGCAAATATTAGCCTTGTTTGCAACTTAAAAAAAAAAAAAAAAAAAAAGGAGCACTGCAAAAAAAAGGATCTTCACTTCATTTTCTATATGCACTTACATATACCAGCAACAGCAATCCACAGCCAAAACCTGAAGAATGAAGGCTCATTGGGTCAGATCTCCCCTCAGCTTTAGATGGTGTTAGGAGTCCTCGCACTTTTTCATCAATTGGGGCCAGCTGGGCTGTAAAACTCAGATGAATAAAACAGCAAAGGGTCAGCGAGGGGAGGCACACAGCCTCCATCAGGAGCTGTATGAGCTTCTCAATACTGAGTGTGTCTAAATACTGATGCTGGTTGAAGATCTCTCACTCACCCCGACCCGTGGACAGGCTGTGTCTTGGCCACGGGAGGTGGTGGGACATGGGGTGGAAGAAGACCAAAGTCCAGGTCGGTTCAGCAGCTGGGTTTCAAAGAGACCTACCACCCCAAAGAAGAGCCCCCCGGAGGACTTGGAGGGATCTTTCCCCTGCTGAGGGGAGGCATAACAAAAACTACTGGTGAGAAACACAGTTTAAATAAGAAGCAGGGGAGGAGGGTGGGGGAAATTAACCATGAAGATGATTAATCCATGGAATAAATAACCAAGGGATTTGAGGCTTCGCAAATCAGCACCAAAAGGCTCTCTCTAAGGAGTCTGCCAAGCTTTACTGGTTAATGGCTGGAGAAAATGCCTGTGGAAAGAACACCACGCTGAAGCACATAGTGGTAAATCCACAGCCAGAGCACCAAGGCTGGGAGTCAATCACAACGCCCTGGGGGGAGCAGAGGGCAACTTCTCTGGCCTGTGTTATATGGGAGAAAGGAAAAAAATAAATAAATATGATCTCCTCTAATTGTAGAGCAGTCAGTTGGCAAAGTTTTGCAGTTTTGCAAGAAGAAAGAGGAATAGGAGGAGCAGAGGCAAAGAGGGAAATGATTCTCCTGCAGATATTAGCCAGCAGCGAGCTCTTGGAAAGAGACAGTGCCCCAGCTTAGTGCTGAGCAGAATTAGCTTTTATTATTTTCAAGAAAGAAAAGCATTTGCTTTTCTCTGAGTGGTTTTTTTTTTTTTTTTTAGTGGAAAACTTTTCCTGCTACTGGTGAAAACAACACAGAGGAGAAAATCTGCATATTTTCCAGGCTAGAGAGAGAGAATCATTAGGGGGATTTTGTATTTCTATTTTTTACTGTTTTCTTAATGAGAAACAGTATGAGTGGAATGACTAATGAGTGGAACAACTAATATGATAAACTAAAAAATATTTCAGTCCAATTCCCCTTCCACCAGTAGCTTTTTACACACAAAGGCAAAGCCAAAAGAATTGTTAATCACAGAAGAGGGGCAGGAAAAGGCAGGAAAGAAACAGAAGCAGTTTGGAGGAAGAAAAACCCTGCCATTTCTTCAAAGCTACCTTACCTCTGGTTTTGGACATCGTGCTTTTGTGGAGAAAAGCCAAAACCTGCTTTAAAAAAGTAACGTTTGGAGTTTTTTTCCTGTAACTAGATTGATAGGTAAAGTTTATGGCTTTCTCTGTATTTTATTATAGGAGGGTGTCTTGTTAGGCTTAAACTACAACAGAGCACACTCAGATGATTCATATCTTTTTAACATTGAAACACTACCCAATATTTTAATATAGAAGAGCGGATATATATGTGTGTGTCATCTCTCTGTCACAGTAATCATAAGTCCTGTGAGAGTTCTACATTTATTACATCTTATATCATTTTTAAGTTGATCCATGTGCCTCCAGGGAGTTCATCATCGTGATTTTTGCATGTCCTGCTGCCATCTAACGGCAGCGAGCTCGGCCATCACCTTTTGTGCTAAAAAAGGGGAGAAACCCACTCCTGAAGCCTCCAGCAGCTCAGGAGAGCAAGCAGCTAAAAGTACTAATGCTTTCATTTTTAGAGTTATAGAAATCCTGGGAAATTTAAGTTAATTAAATTTAGGATTAATTAATTGGGATTTTTTTTTTCCAGCCAAAAATCTCTAGAGTCACATGTAGTATTTGCTTAGGGGAGTGATACCACATTCCCAGCAGGTGCCCATTATGGTGACCCACATGAAGGGTTACCCAACAGTGGGTTCTTTTGAAGTGCAAAGCAACCAGGTCCATATTGCCAAGGATCCCTGGGGGGGGTCTATGCATTCAGACACCCCCAAAATACTCTGGGGGGAAGGTATTAAGCTGCAGAAACAGTGCTTTTAGCCTGCAGGAAATGCAAAATAGTGCAACTTAACTTTGCAGCCAAACTGGTTGGGTCGGAGATAGGTACATCTATATGTTTCTCTATATGTGTGTGTAGAATATACATATAGCTGTAGATATAAATAAGTCCTAGGTCACAGAAGCCTCAGATTTGAGGCCCTGGCTGAAGCAGGAGAGCTGAGAACCAGTGACAGTCTGGGGTATTATTCTTGGGACAAGCTAAATCTTATACACAGGTACCCACCAAGCCAGTTCTATGGGGTTTGATTGCATATATGCCAATATCTAATTTAAACTGGCAGGAGGCAAATAACTACACATCGTTGGTGACAGAGTCAGGATCCCCACATTAACCAGAAGCCTCAACCATTGCTCCTTCTCAACCGAAAAAAAGGAAACCCTCTGAAAACTTCCCAGCAGGTCAGGGTGCCAGGTTGAAAGCTGCTTGGAGAAAGCTAATGGCATTTCACAGAGCGCTTCAACATTTGGTTTTGTTCAGATGAGGAGAGCTGAACATCATCCCTAACTCCAGCTGTGCTGGGATTTGGGGGCAGACCAGCGCGAGGGTTGACCTGCTGGATGCAGGGATGCAGCAACCACGGGTCTGAGCAGCCGACAGGGATGCTGGCTCCTTCCGAGCCCTTCCCACCATCCGGTGGGATCCCACTCACAGCATCTCTGCAGCACTAAAACCCAACCACCACTGGCATTTCTCCAGCCACTTTTAACTTCTTTTGCTCGCATTTCGGCAGCGACCCCTGCAAAGCAGAGCCAGCTTTTAGGCAAATCTCTCTGCTTTGCCCAATACTGCTTTTCTCTCAAGGAAATTACACCATGAACCATTGATTCCTCTTTACCACCACCATCTTCCAAGGAACCACGGGACCTTATCTTCAGCTCTGCTACTGTACATCACACTCCTCCTACACATCAGCCTACGTTAGCACCGATCCAGAGCTCATTTTTTTATCTGTGGAAGGTACACACAGAACACACACAGAACACGTACCGCCGTGAGACACAGATGCACCTAGTGAAACAACAACATCTTGTCTTTATTAGGAGTTCCCATGGTAATATAACACAGAGATCTTAAGGAATAAAACACAAGACTTGGGGTCAGGGTGGGTTGGTTTTTTTTGCCATTGAGACAATGGTCAAATATCAGCACTTCTTTTTGTCTACACACATGGTCAGCTTTAGCACTTACAGCTCCTCCACTCATGGTTCACAATCACAAATCCAAGGGTTAAATCCAGCTAGTATTAAATCCTACTTTTTTTTTTATTATTTTTAGAGCTTCAAGTCACTGCGGTTAATTAATTAATTAAGTCATCGTCTTTTTTTTTTCTTTAAGCATTTACATATGACATTCATTAAACAGACACAAAGCGGACGAGCCCTCACAGGAAAAAACATGCTTACATAGCCTGCAAAAATCTTTTTTTGTCATTTTTTGTTTTCCTTTTGAAGAACAAATTAAAACTAAAA
The DNA here is from genome assembly GCA_004320125.1 of Scolopax mira. NCBI lineage: Eukaryota > Metazoa > Chordata > Aves > Charadriiformes > Scolopacidae > Scolopax > Scolopax mira. The sequence goes on from BJBW01003573.1 coordinate 17,926, forward strand.
AGCCATCATGAGTCAGTGAAGGAAAAAAAAAAAGGAAGACTTAAGTGAATACTGAAGAGCCGCAAGTGTTTCGTAGAATTGAAACGGATCTGCAATTCTTTTTTTTTTTCTCCCCAACTCGTTCAAATTGATTTTAACATACAGGTGAAAAAAAAATAATGAAAATAGCTGCAATATATATTAAGTTCACGGATTACTTAACAAACAAAGTGCAAACTCTTTTATGCAAAACTAAAAGACCCAAGAATTAAACCTAAATGCAAAATGCACGGATGAATATGGCAATGTTTTTCTACACTTTTGTGTTCAAAGGGGCCTAAAGGAATTAGGTGCTGAAGCTGGGAGGGTTTGGGTACCTACAGAGCTTCCAGATCCTTTGCAAATCCCAGCATCGATGCTTAATGACAAAAAATTTGGTATTTATTCCTTGAAAGCCTTCATATAGAGTTTTTTCCTTAAAAGAATCTGTAAACACCATTTAAGAAAATACTCACAAAGATGGAAAAGCAAGGTCAATGGACGCAGCAAAGTACAAATGGAAGAGAAAGCAGAAGATGCAGCCAAGTGCCAGGGCACAGAGACAGCGGAGGTAACGAGTGTTAATTGTGGGCAGAAAAGCCTCCTGTGCTCAGAGACCACCGAGCCCTCCAGCTACGTTTCAGCAGGAATCTAATGGTGCAGCTTTATTCTCCACGTCCTGAAAATAATAAGCCTCCAAGACTAGGGCTAAAAGACCTTCAATCCCAGAAGTTAAATGTCCGGATCCCGCTGCCAGCCACAGAAGCTGGGGCTCCTAAACTCATTCCAGGACCATTGATGGTCGCTGGCTTCTCAAATCTGAGGCAGCAGGCATCTGAGAGAGGGTGGGGAACCGCCAGGCTTTCTCACAAGTATGTGCAGAAAGACAGATTCCTGATGAAATTCGCACCCTGTGTGAGAGATTCTCAGCTGCTGGTGACCCATTGGGCTGCTCCGAGGCTCCCAGTTACAACAGCTGGGCATCTGGACTCAAACTGGAATTGCCACAGATGCTCAGGCACACACTCAACTGACCGGCCTTTCGATGAGAGCTAAAGATAAGCTCTCATAAAGCTTTAAATCACCACTCATCGATGCCCAGGAAGGGGGAAAAGTGGCTGCTACAGAAACCCTTCAAGCAACACGTCTCTCTTTGCCCACGGCTTATCGATCTCCACCTCCAGGAACAGAAGATAAAACTAACTGCTAACAACTTCTCCGGGGAGTCCACCGGAGCTCCTCAGCCCCTTTGTTTTGCACCAGCTCAAGACCTACTACACTGAAATGAAGATTATAGCTTATGAACCTGCTCTGCGACCTCCCGTTGCAGCTAAGTGGCAAGCGTTGGCTGGAATGATGCAACCTAGGAATTCCTGAAGTACCAGGGTGGCAGTGGCAGTGACACCGGCGGGAGGCTGGAACTTGGATGAGGTTTGGGAAGGACCAGGAAGAACAGGGAGAACCCCAGTTCTCAGATAAGGCTTCGTAAACACAATGATACAAACATATTAAAAAACGCACACACAAACATTAAAAAAAAAAAAAGTTTCCTCAAGGACCTAATTTGCAGCAAAATCCAGAAGGAAAAAAAAAAAAATATGAAAAAACAAACTGACAGAACCAAAGTCCCCAACGGTTCCAGCTGACCCAGTGGCTGGGTGTGATGAGCTGTGGGAATTCCTAGTGCTGGGTCCCGTTTCTCGCCCTCGGAGCAGACCTCAGAGGGGGTGGGGGGCAATGGTTACAGACAGGCTGGGATTCGTGTCCCTCCCTGCTTGCCTAGCTATTCTGCCAGAACACAGAACCCTACAGAATATCCAGTTTAAAACCCTTGAACTACTCTTCTGCTTGACATTTTTTAAAAAAAAAAAAAAGCTATTTTTTACATTTATTATTTATTTATTCCTTTTTTTGTGTGTGTCTTAAAGGCAGCTCCTGGGAAATTCACTTTATCCTTCCTTTATTAAAAGAAAGATGCTGAATGGGACAGAGGCCACATATCTCAAACATCCTCTTTACATTTACTTTTGCATGTCAGAGGTTTATTTTCTTTAAATGTGTAGGAGCTGAGGTGGGGGGTGTGGGGGAAGTGAGAGGGGTTGGTGAAGATGAGGAGGGAATCTGAGGGGACTGAAAGAGGTGCCTTACTTCAGCCCCCCCCTCACTGGTTGCCCGCAGTAACTGTCACAGGCTCTAAAAAGAATTGAAAAGGGTCTCCAGGTGCCCCCGTCCCCGGGTCCGCTCGGCGGGCACGCGAGGGGTGGGTCCTTAGCCCAAGCTGGTGATGTTGGCACGGCCGCCGGGTGGTGCCACGATGCGCTGAGTCGTGCGGCGGGGGATGTTGTCATCGATCTGTGCCCCTGAGGGAGAGAGAAAACAAGTCAGGTCCCCCCCGTCAGGTCCCCCCATCAGGTCCCAGCAGGGGCTGGAGGGGAGCGAGCGGCAGGAGAAGGGAGTCGGGAGAGCACGGCTGCGCTCAAACCCATGGAGTCACCCCAACAGAGGGAGAATCACCTCCCACAACCTGCTGGCCACACTTCTCTTGATGCAGCCCAGGATGGGGCTTCTCATCCACAAGCACAAAATGCATCATCTTCGGAGGAAAAACCCCTTAGTGGCCTCCAGTGCCTTAATTCTACTGAATCACAGAATGGTCAGGGTTGGAAGGGACCTTTGGAGATCATCTAGTCCAACCCCCCTGTTCTGCATTATTATCTCAGCACCAAACACCTGAGCCATCCAGCCCTGCAGAGAGTTGGCCGACTGGTTTTCCCTCCATGAGCCTTTTTATAGTTTGCCCTCCCTGGGAACACATTTCATGCTGAGAAATCAAATCTGCCACACGCCAGACCCACAGCTGGTCTCAGCTGGCAAAGCTCCACTGAAGTTGGTGCCATCTGCCCCCTTCAGACACCCGGCTGAGGACAGAGCCCAGCACGCAATGGGGTGCTCAGAATTCATGCCACGGCATGAAAATAAAGCAGGACTTTATGATAGCTCCTGTACTGCTCTTCTTCCTTCCTAGAGGGATAACCTCCAAGCTAAAAACACAGCACAGCCTCTCTCATCGCCTTCCAGTTTCAGCAGAATTAATTCAGAGTACGGGAATATAAACAAGGCGTGATTTTAAAGCGATTTACATAAAAATATGTACCAGACAAGCTGAATCCAGACTGGTGCAGGTTCCTCACGGGTGGGGCCTGCTGTTTGGCAGGAGATGTCTTGGCCGAAGACGCTGGTGTGACAGTCTTCGGCGTCACCGACACTTCGCAGACGGGTCCGTCATAGAGGCCTCGAGGCACACCCCGCAGCTCAGCCAGCTGCAAAACACAGCCACGGGCAAAACAGGGTCAAAACAGCCTTCAAAACCCAACTGAACAGCTGGCCAGATGTTGCCAGGCCAAAGACACACACCTCAGGATGCGTCATCCCAGCCTGTCCGTCCCCTGCTCCCCACGTTCTGTCCTTTAATGATCTCGACCCACCTGCTGCTGTATTAAAGGCTCCCAGTGACTCTCAAATGAACTTTATTACTCATCCCCAAAAAGCAAACGATGCTGAGGCAGAGGCCGGTCTGAGTAAGAGGAGCCAGGCTAGATTTGCACATCGCCAGCCTGGGAGCTCTAGATGGGGTTAAATGCAATTATTCCAGTTGAGATGCTGCCCAATTGGATTTGTAGGTCAGCCACGTATTTCTGTGGGAGACCACACCACAACAGAAACCACAGACCTGCTCTCTGCGGTGCTAAATTATATCAGGTTGTAATTTTGGTAATTTGCAAGTTCGATAACTTGCAATTTCTTCAGAAGAACAATTAAGGAAAGATCACTTGGCAAGGAATGTGAAAATCACCTAAGGTCACAGAACTAAACACAGCTCTGGTTTTGTCCAGGAGAGGGCAACACTTTGAGCAGCAAAATACTTTTCTCCTCAAGAGATTTAACTTCACCTAGAAATAAACTTCCTACATTCTCAGCAACCAAGGTGCAGCTGAGCACAATGTCATCATCTCTGTCAGTTTTTACCAACTAAAGGCTTATCAAAAGGCAGGTTCTGTTTTGAATGGCTGTATTTTACAAAAAAAAATTTTCCAACAATTTTAACCTCTTAAAAATAGAAAATTCTCACTTTTAAGCAGTCAGTAGGCTGTGCCTGTGACTCACCAGTCACCAGACAGGAGCAGCTGATCCTAACTGACAGAAGGGAAAGCAGCATAATATAACAATGAATTAGAATCCTAAATTGTTGCTGTATTTGATATATAAATGCTATCAGTAACTCCTCTTGGTACTTCTGAGTCGGGAGAAGCTGGATGGGTTATTTGCAGATTGACTTTTGTCCAAACCGGACGGTTCCTGCCACATCCCTGTCCAGGTGTCCCGAGATGGAGGAGAATTAAAGAGCGGAAAAATAAAATTTGCCGAAAATCCAAGCTCAAGCCAAAGCATATTCCTGTAATGACTCAAGCGAATAGCAAAAATGAAAGAGGAGTGAGGTAAATATGGCTCCAACCCAGGGAACATGTTTCTGTTGCAGAAGCGTGTGCCTGCCAGCCAGGGGACAGCATCTGTTTTCCACCCACTTTTAACTCAGGGGTTCCAGTGAAAGAACGAACGCGCGTCCAACCGTGGACACTCACCCTGCTCCTTGCTTTGATGCGTTTGTAAACGAAGTCAGGGAAGGGTTTCCTGGGGATATACCGTCCAGATCCCTCGGTGACGTGGAGATTCCCATCCTCCAGCACGATCTTCCCCTGGCTGATAACCACCAGGGGAGAGCCACGGCACTCCATGCCCTCAAAGATATTGTACTCCAGAGACTAGAAAACAAACAAAAAGACAACGTGAGGCCGATGTGTTTGTCCCAGCAAAGCCTGCTGTGCTTTAATTAGCAATCACCAGTCATGCTAATTGCCAACGCTGCAAAAAGAGATGGAAACACTCAACAGCGCTCACCTGAGTGTGGTTTAACAGAAAGGCTGGTCTTGATTATCAGTCTAAATTTATCAAGGATTTATTCATGCAAAATTTCCATTGCAATAAGATTCATAAAGAGAGGAACACAGTTTCAGAAGAGAATATCTCAAAGCCTACCTGTTTAAATGCATTTAGGCACCCAGCTCTTCTGCAACTGCAGGGGACTTAGGAGCCAAATAAAGTTTTGTAGGAGTTTCATACTAAAAATAATGATAATTTTGAAAAGCTGTATTTCAAATCAGTGTTTTGGTTAACAGCTCAGGGACCAGGACAATCTTGTTTTACCCTAATGGGATTCTTCTTCCTCAATTAACAGGATTGGAAATGTTACACCACGGAAAAAAAGACAAGTTTTGAAGAAACAGCTAGTAAAGGTCCCACCCATGGAGCATCCTGGCACAAGATGCCCCACAACCATGTTATTTGGGGACTCTTATGCTAGTGACCATCTCTGAGACAAATACCAGTCTTTTTTACAAAGTTAATGATGGAGTTTACTCTTGAAGTGTGTTATAAGTACAGGGAGGCTTGACTGCAGATTTACAATTAGCCAGAACAGCGGTTAAACCCACACTGAACTGGGTCCAGGCTGAAAAAAAGTTGTGGTGGCAAAGGAGGAGGCTCGGTTAGAAACTTATGAATTAGGCTGGTTCCAAGAACAACACTAATCTCTCACTCTAGCTCCTAATGTTTCCTTGCCAGACAGTGGCAAGAGCAGTGTGAATTCTTGGAAAATATCCATATGTTGCTCTAGCTTTTAAAAAAGCAACAATCATCTGATGCCACATAATCACTGCGTCTCCTTGTGTCGCAGCAACCGCTCTGCCTGACTTTCAAAGGGGCTTTTGTTTTTTATTTGACCAAATTAGGACGCCTTGCCTCTAAAGGCATCACTGGTGTCGATTTCTCCTCTAGCAGGAAGCACACACAAGTGTGAGACATAAAAAAACCCCAACAAGTGTAATGCCAGGTATAACAGGGGGTGGAACGAGAGAAGGGAAGAGCTCAGAGCAGGATTTGTAAGAAAAAAAGCTGCTATTTCTTAGACAGCTCTGCAAGCTTTAAATAAACCACTTGAAAATGAGAGCCCTTCACCCTCCATAGTCTTGGAGGGCTGGATGTGTGATGAGTCTGGAAGCACCTCTAAAGTGACTGAAGTGACCAGACTTCTGAGTCTGGATGCCTCCCTTCGAAGTCTAAGCCCAGGCAGGATGAATCCAGGCCATCTGTGACCAATTCTGACACAGGGTTAATTCACGGGGAAGTGAACCAAACCTTTAAGAAAAAAATTTTGTGAATATGCCCAGGGATCCAAGTGTGGAAGAAAATTTTCTTCCTTCGGCTCCAGAGTGAATGAAAGCATTCACGGAAAAAAAAAGAACAAGGAGTTTTTTTTCCAGGGAAACATTCCATAGGTTCATCGCCAGCAGAGAAACAAGTCGTCAACAAATGCAAACAGTGGTTCCTTTCTCTGAGACAGTGCTCAAATGTCACAGGGAGTCTCCAAGCAGCCCTTTGCACCAGGGCCATCCTGCAGCTTCCCATAGGGTGGGACAGACTTGTCGCTGTGTGTGTGCTCAGGTATGATCTATGGGACACAGCTGTGGGGCTCAAGCAAAGAGTGCCTCTAACAGTGCCACCACAAAGCCACAGAAGAAACAAGGGGAAGGTCTGGTTAGCCTGGGTGCTGCCTCATGCCTCCCTGAGACACCTAACACTGGGAGAATCACCAGTAAAATCATGTCCAAATATGACTCCACACACAGGTCACAGACCAGTACGTGGTGTAAATCCACTCATTGACCTGGATGAGATCTCCAGCAAAGGTGTCCATGAGGGCTGGAGTCCCTCTGCTGGGAGGGGAAGCTGAGAGAGTTGGGGGGATTCAGCCTGGAGAAGAGAAGGCTCCAGGGAGGACACTGAAAGAGGGGAGATGGAGCTGAGATGTGGGGAAGAACTTGTTTGGGGTG
>BJBW01003573.1:24943-61092 GCA_004320125.1 Scolopax mira
TGGGCTGGTGGGAGGTGTCCCTGCCCAGGGCAGGGGGGCAGAAGGAGATGATCTTTAAGGTCGCTTCCAACCCAAACCAATTCTATGAGCAGACACGGGAGCTTCAGTGAGCCCAACTAGAAAAGGGGCAGTTCATGTTCCCGCTGCCAGTGAGCCAAAAGATCATAAATGACACATTGTGATAAGAGGCCTTTTGATATTTTAGCAGATTTAAAGAGCTTTCTGTGTGCTCACATCCAAGCATCCGACACTCAGAAAGCGCAAACAAGCTCCGAGGGGAATTTCTGGGTACTCATGTGATTTCAGATTTGGATTTAGACCTCTCCCCTTTTGCTCACACAACTGAGCTGTACCGGGTTTAAGACCAGAGAGGGCTTGGGGCATTGGGAAAACAAAGCCCTGGGTTGTGATGAGCTCTAGTTCTTGGCAGCACAGTCTGGCTCTGAAGGAAGAGAGGAGGAAATGAGCAGCAGAGCTCACATCGTAGAAAACATCCTTACTATGTTGTGAGTCTTGGCAGAGATTGTCTTGACGCTGTCAGGATCCCAGATAACCAGATCAGCATCCGAGCCCACTGCGATACGGCCCTTCCGTGGGTACAGGTTGAAGATTTTAGCTGCATTTGTGCTGGTCACAGCAACAAACTGGTTCTCATCCATCTTGCCAGTCACCTAGGGACAGACAAAAGGAGTCACTGCATAAGCCAGGTGGGGACTACTCCGAAAAGCCTGTGATTCCCTGTGATCCCCACAAGGGCAAAAACCTCAAGTGATAGGACCATAACAAGCATCTGGAAGGAGGGAACAACATGCTGCTGCAGCATTTTCAGCTCAGAAGAAGTTGCAGTTTAAGCTTATGCTATATGTGACATACCACAGCCTTATCCCAGATGATGGACATCCTCTCTTCAGTCCCATTGGTTCCTTCAGGGATCAGGGTGAAGTTGTCCTTTCCAACAGCTTTCTGAGCAGTGTTGAAGGTGCAGTGGGCACTGCCAGTAACTTGGAGGTCTCCACTGCAAAAGACAACGATGGGTATTTAAGATATTTTATTGTCACTCCTAAAGGTAAAACAGCCTTTGGCTTGCTGGCAACAACAGTTATAATTTTTATCACCCCCATGATGAAGCACATGCTATACGAACCCAAAGAGCTCTACTTACCAGGACAGTAGTGAGTTGAGAAAATCAGGAGTGGTTGGGTCAGGACTCAGTGGTGGAGAAGTAACAAAAGCTGCTGCCTTAGCCCAATTCTTGCTCCAATAATGAGATCCATCAGTACCCAAGCTGGCTGTGATGGGCTCTCCATACACCACAGTGCCTGCAGGAGAGGAACAAAAGCAAAGCCACTGTGAGCACAAACTTAACATGTATCTCCAGCCTGACTTCCAGGCATAAAGCATCCTTCTGAAATAGGACAAGTTGGGTAGGTTATGCCAGCATCACACGCTGCAGGGCTTCTTGGTACTTCCTCTTGAGTGTGGAATCACAGAGACACAACATTGGATTGAATTCATTGACTTGCACAACCAGATGATCAGTCACCATTAAACTCCTGTTCAATGCTCCTCTGAACCTATATGATTTCACTAAGGGCATGTTTTCACAAGCAAGCTCTTAATTTTATATTTCTGTCTTGAGACCTCTGAAGAAACACTGAGCGTTCTCCAAAAGTCAGTCCCTTAGAATAAGTATCCAAAGGGTAAATCTGTGCCAGAACTAGGAAATGAAACTGGATCTTCGGACTCTCCGTCCAGTGCACTAACCACCAGTGCATCCTTCCTCTTCATTAACATTTTTGGAACCACATGAAGGAACAGTGGATCCGTACGGCCACGATGCTTTGCACGCTGGAATGCAGCAGCCACATCTGCACACCAAGCAGATACAAGATGCTGCAACTTCAAAAGCAGTCAGGCTGGTAGCCCCACAGATCTGCTCACCAAATGCAACCTTCCCAAAAATCTCTGTGTCCATCTGGCTTCCGAGCCCAGACACTTGGTGTGTTTGCATCTGCCTGCAAATGATGTGGGCAAGTTAAAATACTAACCCAAAATATTTCAGTCAGAAATGACCCAAAAAGACAACCAGGGGAGTGCCAGGGTCTTACACACCTCCCCATGCACAGTAAAATATAGAATCCTTCTTTAAGCATATTGCCTGAGCTACTGTTATGTCCATGGGCCCTCAGGCTCACTGGGAAAGAGGACATTCCTGGGGCAGAAGGATGCATTAACCAGCTTCACGCTGCTTCCAGGACCACACTGAAAGAGGAGGTGTAGGAACAGAGGGGATCCAGCAGCAGAGGAAGAGGCCGTCTGACATCACTTGCCACAAATAGGGTTACAAAATCAGAACAAGGCAAAACACACACTGGCTATTAAAATGGGAGGCCTGTTGTGGGCCAATACATTGGGAGATTGTTCTGCAGGGAGCAATGTTTTGAGCTCCCAGATCTGCCAACGACAGAGTCTGCAGGGAATCTCCTCCATACAAATGCCACTGGGAACATCTGGCTTTAAATAACATTCGTTCTTTTCCATTTAGCAAATCAATTCTATTTTGTTTTCGCCTTGGATTGTCTTCAGTTATGTATCCTCTGTTGCTTGGGAGGGCAAGGCTAGTGTGTGTGGCCCTCCTGGGCTACCCAGTTGGGTAACTGCATGGCATTTAAACTGAATTATTTCAATAAAGGAACAGAGAATGGCATGCCATTTATACCCCAAATTCTCCTTGTAAGGAGAAAAAGCAATCTGAATGAAAAACGTGTGCGGTAGTTTACGCGGGAGGCTAAATACAGTGAGTTCTGTGGATCATTCATCTGGGACAATCCCAGCACCTTTCACAGGCAGGGCAACATCCAGCCAAGTCAGGTTGTGTATTATGGCTTCTGAAATACAAGTGTATGGTCCCTCACCCTTCTACTTGCCAGCTAGAGGTCACAAGGGACAGCGATGGTAGCAAGAAGGTGCTTTTGTTGATGTATCTCCATTTTGTGGATGCTCCATCTCTGTGATGCATTATGTCTCCAGCATTTTCCCTAAAAAAAAGGAAGGGATGCTTCCCTGGCTTATAGGATTGAGCTGCACAGTTGTTTTCTGGGGTAATGCAACACGCAGACACTTTTGCACGTCAACACGTCTTCTCATTTCAGCATGATCTCCCCTAATGGAGCTGGGACAGGAAGGTTCATCCCAAACAGCTTCAGCTGCTTCCACAGCACCAGTGAAAAGAGATGCCTTGGAAATCAGTCCTCCTCACCAACTCTGAACTCATTTAACAGAAATCATGGGACCAAAATACTTCTGAGCCAATACACAAACACAGATCTGTTTGCTGTGGTAGGAAATCAGCTCTTCTCGTACCAAACACCCAGATGGAAAGTGATGTCATTTGTATATCCATTCAAGCTTATTTAGACTGCATAAAATTAAATCCAACCCTTCTGAGAAAAGAAGGGGGAAAATCATCCCTCCTGCTTAGTCACCCACCCAGAGCCACTTTAAATAGACATGAAGGGTTTAGTCATAGAATAAAGCAGGGAGACAGGCACTCATTGTGCTTTGCAACCCTTGCTTTTGGGGGTAGGACAGAAGGATCAGGACTTGGGAGGAGCTACTGCATCCCTCGGAGCAGCTCAGCTCCCTCCACAGACCTTGGTCAGAGAGAGGAAACACAAGGCAGCACCATCCACTGAGTCTTGGTTCCTGCAGCATCCTCAGGCAGAGTTATCAGAGTCAAATGCAATTCCCAGGCTAACGATCCCAATTCCTGTTCGGATGCCAGGCTGTGGGTTACAGCACATGAGGAGTATCTATTTCACAAGCAAGGAGCTGAGCAGATAGATGGAATCGGTAACCTCTTTGGCTACTCCAACTAAATCATAGAATCATAAAATCGTTTGAGTTGGAAGGGACCTTAAAGATCATCTAGTTCCAATCCCCCTGCCCTGGGCAGGGACACCTCCCACCAGAGCAGGTTGCTCAAAGCCCCCTCCAACCTGACCTTGAACACCTCCAGGGATCCATGACTTCCCTGGGCAACCTGTTCCAGTGTCTCACCACCCTCACTGTAAAGAATTTCTTTCTGGTGTCTAACCTAAATCTCCCCTCTTCCAATTTAAACCCATTGCCCCTTGTCCTGTCGCTGCACTTCCTCATGAAGTCCCTCTCCGGCTCTTCTGTAGCTCCCTTCCGATACTGATAGGCTGTTATAAGGTCATATAAATCCAGCAGGGCCCGTGAGTCAGAGAACTCCATTAGGACACCACCACTGAATACTTGGCTGTGGGAGATGAGACAGAAGCAGTTGTTTGGGACCTTTTTAAAAAGATCCTGGACAGTAACACTGGAAAAAGTAACCTCTCCTGTAGGGATGAAGCTTTTGTTGGCAGGGAGTTGAACTGCATGAGCTAATAGGGCGCTTCCATCCAAGGGAAATAACTTACCCTTTTTCCTGGCTTGAGCAATGACATCAGCAGCACTTTTGCTCATCACCTTGGTGATATAGAGGGGGCAGTTGGTTTGGTTGGCGATGGTTATTGCCCGGTTCACAGCCTCCGCCTCCACCTGCGAACCAAAGCCAGCAGCAAGTTAGTAGCATCCCCCACGTCAGCGTGTCCCCTTCTCCTTCAGACAGCCACAGCCTCTGCTTTCACGGGAAAACAGAGTCTCCAAGGCCAAGATGAGAGACTTCCTACCTGATTCTGAGCCAGAAAAATACACAGCCTAACCACGATAATTAAAGTGACATCAAGCTGTAGTCCCCTCTCATTACTACCTTTTCTCCCAGGCTGCTTCAAAGTTTCTTTGCAAGTAGACTAAGTCCTAAAACAACACCCCAGGTGCTCAAGGTCAAAAATGATTGAGCCCCTCCTTTAACCAGACAAAAATAAGCAACTAAGTGTTGACTCAACAAAACTATTCATGTTCCAGCCCACGCAGAAGAGAGATGCTGTAGCCACATACTCTGGTAAGCCACGTTTGCAAACAAGCCTCTTAAATTGCACCCTCCACTACAATATCTGGCTTAGGATCTGACAGAGTGTGAACCACCCCATAAATCAATGACTTTTTTTTCCTTGCATGTGTAGAGAGATAACCTTGGTGAGACTCAGGGTCACTCTGTAACTACAGCCTTAGAATGAGCATAATCACTCTGCAGATTTTCACAGATCACACATCCTCAGCAAAGCAGTCCAGATGACAGATTTAACAACAGGGTAATGCTCATTCTGCCAACTACCACAGAGAACCGAGCTTGAAATATCACATCTTCCAAGTGAACAAACAGAGGAAACTGAAACTCAGAGCAATTGGCCACCTGATTTCCAAATGCAAGAGGCTTCCAGCACCTCCCATGGGACTGGCGCATAGAACAGAATCATGGAATCATCTAGGTTGGAAGGGACCTTTAAGATCATCGAATCCAATGGTCACAGAATCACAGGATGACATGGGGTTGGAAGGGACCTCTGGAGATCATCTCCTCCAACCCCCCCTGCCAGAGCAGGTCCACCCAGAGCAGGTCCCACAGGAATGTGTCCATGTGGGTTTGGAATGTCTCCAGAGAAGGAGACTCCATCACCTCTCCAGGCAGCCTCCCTCAAATTAAAGAAGTTCCTCCTCATGGTTAGATGGAAGTTTTTATGTTCAAATTTGTGCCCATTTCCTCTTGTCCTGTCCCTGGGCACCACTGTAAAAAGACCAGCCCCATCCTCCTGACACCCACTCTAAATATTTACAGGTGTTGATCAGATCTCCCCTCAGTCTGCTCTTCTCTAGACTCAAAAGACCCAAGTCCCTCAGCTTTCCTTGTAAGAGAGATGCTCCAGGCCCCTCATCATCTTTGTAGCCTCTGCTGTCCCCTCTCCAGCAGTTCCCTGTCCTTCTGGAACTGGGAAGCCCAGAACTAGACACAATGCTCCAGATGGGGCCTCTCCAGGGCAGAGGAGAGGGGAAGGATGACCTCTCTTGACCTGCTGGTCCATCTAGTGGTCCAACCATGCTCAGGATTTTGAAAATCTGCTCTACGGTGACTTATTGCTGTCAATTGTCATCAGTCCCAGAATCAGAATACACTGACTGCTGGCTCTCAGCACCATGCCTCATCCACTGAAAGAAGCACCTGAAATTAAAGACCATTGTGTGTTGGCCCACACTGATGTCCAAGCGCCCAGCTCTGCTCACGCTGACAAAGCCACCACCTCTCACACTGCCGTTTGCAGCTGGACTTCAAGAAAAACACTTGAATAAGTCACCTTCCCATGCCATGCCTCAGTTTCCCCACATGCACCTCCAGACTTTTTAACCAAAAAGGCTAAACAGGAGGAGAATATTTTCTGCACAGAAGAGAAGGAGGCTGTGAATTGTGCCCAGATGCTATGGTGACAGGCACATAACAATAACCCAACGACGAGTCCAAAGGGGAATGTTTGCAATTACCAGTATGCATTAGAAGCCCTAGCACAGCAATTCTCTTGGAAAAAAAAATAAAATAAAAAAAGACAGACATTTCCTGAAGCGCCTGGACTGCTTGTGCTTTCAGCGTTTTTGTGGCTAAACTAAAAACAAAAAAATGATGGATCGCTCCGAAAAGTCATCACAGAATGATCTGAGCTATGAGGGGGAGGGGTTTGCAGAAAGTGATGGGTGATGCTGACTTGGGATGGTGGTGCCCTAATTAAGGCTCCTTTGCTGGCTGGGACAAGGGCCTGAATACCGTCACCTTGGCTCAACCCAGGTTCCTGAGGTGAGCCAGCAGCAAAACTTAAGCCTTAATTCATGCCTTCTGCTCAACCTGGCCATTCAGAAGATGTGCATGCTCCAAGTAAGACACTGATCCACGTGGCCAGACCATGAATGCTTCACTCCAACGTAAGACTCACTGAATTGAGTGAGAGTTTTGATTAAAGAAATATTTTAGACTCATTCAACAACTCCTGCTGGTTTGGTAGAGGTCTGAATTAAGCAGCTCCTCAGTAAGATGACAACCACCTTAGGACAGGCTTTGAACTCCATAAGGGGCAGCGTGAAAAGCCAATTCTGGTGTTAACAGCACCCCGGAGGGGTACCAAAAAACATCAGCTCCTACTGTAGACACCAGGAATTACGGATCTGCTGCCACCCTCAGAATCTGGCCTTTGTCACCACCCAGCTCAGAGGGAGTTGTCTGTTTTTAAAAACACAAAGTGATCCCGCGTTGGAGAAAAGGCGGGGAGGGAACCAGATGACATCGTTTCCTGCTCTGTTTCCTATGACTTTCAAGGAGGAGAATGTTGGACCAAATGCTTCCAACACTCCGGGCAGCCAGCACAGCTGATTCCAGCTGCTCAGAGGCTGCCCAGTGACACTGGGAAGAGGCTTTACTGACCCTCGTTTGAGGCAGCCACGTGTCCTCAGGCAGCCCTCCTTGCTCTGCTGAGAAAGAAAAAAAAAAACCACCACATTTCTGCAAAGCGCAGGGGACAGATGTAACAAACCAACTGAGACAGGAAGCCACACAGTTCACACTTTAAAACTCCTGCTCCACTATGAGTTTAGAAGTAGCCAGACAAAACTTGGCCAGTTTGATGGTCACATCCTTCAAGGTAAGAAGCAGCCATCCTTTAAAGTCAATAAAAGTTTAGGGGTGCTCCACAGATGAGTCCCAAGCGTCATGTCAGCAGCTGCTCCTGCTCTCCTGATGTGAGACAAAAATATGTAAAAAAAAAAAAAAATAAAACTGCAGGGGTGGGTGGGTGGGTGGAAGGCTCAGTGCAAGTGTTTGCTCACAACTTCCAGGAAGCAAAATATCCCATCTCCCGGAGCCAAACAAATTGTGTGAGCATTCACACACTGCCCAAGTCTAGCTTTTTTTTTTTCCCCCATCTGCATGAAGCCACTGGATGATTTATATTCCTACTGAAATGCCTCTGGATGCTGCTTGTCTGAACCAAGGGGAGGAAACAGAGAGGGGCACGTGTGGATGATCTCACACCCCCAGCCTCCAGCTGCCACATCTGGCAGGCAGCACAGCCCCGATGCCTTGGAGGAACAAAAAGAACTGCTCATACGTAATGGATGGACTCCACAAACCCAGAATGCCAGGATGAGATGTCTGGCTGAGGGATACTGAAAGATTGGAAACGAAAAATGCAATGGGAACCAACCTGAAAAGCCAAGTTTTAAGGTTCTTTCTTACTCTTGAGACTTATTTTAAAGACTTAGGAGGGAGTTGAGAGGGATTGGGGTGCTTGACTCTAGAGAAATCTATGGGCAAGTATGGAGGTTAACTATATTAAAGTGCTGGGCTAGGATGTGAGAACTACCTTCCCTCACTAGAACATACTTTCTGTGCCTTCAGCAAAGCATTCAGCCTCTTGGTGTAAAAAATCCACCACTGATAAAATGTTCATCAAAAGATCAAATATTTTGGTAATGGAAGCTAGGCAAGTGCCTAAAGCAGAATGTCAGGATCTGGGCATATATTTAAAATTTCTGCTGATTCAGAGTAGTCCTGATAAATTAACTGAGAGAGAAGCACAAGAAATGGAATATACAAAAGTCAGTGGCAGTCTCGCCTACATAAACCCAAATTCTGAAGTCTTTAGTCACGCAAAACTCAGCTGAAAGTGATGGAAAACTACAAGAACTTCAAGCTCTAGCTCTGTACAGATCAACACTATCAGAAGATGTAATTCTTCAGGGACTCCACCTTAAAGTGTTGCTGTGCTGTGGCTGAATGAAGGAACTGGTGACTCAGACTGTGCCCCACCTGGGCTTCAGGCTCAACATTTCTTATGGTTGGACTTGATGATCTCAAAGGTCCCTTCCAACCATGAATATTCTGTGATTCTGTGATTTTCTACATCTCCTGACACAGGATTGCAATTTGGGCTATCAAAGGGCTGAACTGAAGGTGTGCTAAGTACCAACCCTGTGTCCTCAGTGGTTATTACAGGCTCAGTGGTTCAAACACATCCCACCTCACTTTAGAGACCTGCTGTGGGAGCAGAACCTTTACAAGTTCTGATAATAAACAGAAAGAGATGAGCTTTTCCTGAGGGTGAATCAAACCTCAGGCTGGAGATGCCCCTTTCTCCAGTACAGGAGGCTCCTAAGTTCCTCATAAGTACCTGTAGCAGTTAGTTCTCTAGAAGGGATTAGTTACTAGTTTAGTTCCTAGCAGTGCCTTGGCTTCTTCCCTCACCCCATGCAGCAATAATATGTACAGCCAGAATGAAATAATGTTTCCGGCCACATTCATCCCAATATGAAGTACTTGATGGCAACACAGAAAAGTTATAAATTGGGAGAATAAATGCAAAGGCAGTAAAGTCCTCACCTCTTCAGGTCTGCTCAACACATGCCCTTCAGGGCCTGTGATACCCAGCTCCAGGATCCTTTGCTGCTCCTAAGGCAGAGAGAAAAAAAGAACAGGAAAGAGATTTAAAGCAACATGTATTTTTTCTTGTAGCAAAGGCAGCTGTTTGAAAGAGGTACAAGTGAGATTCTAAGCATCTGTGGTTACCAATAATCACACGGGGCTTTACGTAAGGGCCTTATAACCAGAGTCCTGGCCAACTTCCCTTGTTGAGAATAACCAGAGCTCGCAAAACCCTTTGCTGATTTGTTCACAGAAGGTCAGGGAAACCTTTTATTTTGATTTGCTTCAGCCTGGGTTCACAGCCCCTCAACCTTCACTACTCATTTGCGTCTATAAAATAATCTCCCAGATGTGGCAGAACAGAATCTCATGAAGCAAATCATCCTGCAACTGCAGGTTGGGCTCAAAGACTCAGGTGGGCTCTTCCCGAGTCAAACGACGCAGAAATTCCTCTGCAAAACCAGGTTTTGCATTGAGACATAATGGATAAAATGAGTTAGAGATCGGATTAAATCCAAAAACATAATGGATGTTTCTTCTTCGTTGTTTTTTGAAGGACAAACAGATCCCAAACATCAGCATCCCAGGTACTGTATGAAGTTATTTCACTTCCCCTTCTCCATGGTTTTAGTTACCACAGAACATTTTCTTGTACTTGGTGACAGTCACACCCAGACACAGCCTTTCACTTATGGGGAGAAAGGCAGAATTGGCCAATATCCACCACAGACTGAAAGCTGCCACGAAAATCTGCTTTATCAGTGACAATGAAGGGGATGAGATTTGAGGCACAGCACCGCTTCCAGCCTTGATAAGCTATGCCATGCTTTTAAAAGTCTTGGTGTTTTTCTGTTTGCAAAGGAGGATTTAGAATTTAAATGCCTCCCAGCATGTTGAAGTTAATAATCCACAGAATAAACACACCATACCTCAGCGATGATGTCACCATTCTCAGCGTGCACTTGAGCTGTCGCACCGATGTCCCGGATTACACTCAGGACTTCATATATCTGGAAGAGAGGAAGCATGCAGTACATTATACCCTGAGTGCACACTCAGGTACACACCTATTATATAGTATATGCTCCAGACTCCTTCAGTATACAGAATTTTGAAGAATGGAGAAGAGAAAAAGCAGCATTAAGAAACATAAGATGTGGTTTACTGGATAGATATGATCCATTTTCTTGCCTACAAGTAAATTTCCCAATCTGTATAGTCAGACACTACTGATGTGGCAAAGCAGCACTATTCCAGAGCCAGGTTTGGGTGTATTTACCATGCTGGAGGAAGAAACAGAAAGCACACAGTGCTTTAAAATCTGGAGTAATTTTTAAAGAGCTCTCAGAGTTTTATGTGTTTCGTGTCTTCATTTATTGGTGCCTGGCAAGAAAAATAACCCTTGTGTTTGATTTTCACAGAGAAGGGTGCAGGTTCTCTGTGAAACTGGGACAGGCCTGGGACAGGACCAGTGTGATTTCCCACTCCTGCAACGAGTTTGAGAGGGCTCAGGATGAGTAACCCACAACTGATGCGGGCTCCATCAAAGGTCACTCATTAAAACACTTAGCAGAGTCATTAGAGATAACTGTCATACACCACTGCCTCCTACACTGTTCCAAACGACTCCCGGGCATTCCTCTCTTCCCACCACATTTAGAAATATAAACTGCCCATCTCAACAATTAAATGTGCCCAAACGAACCCACTAGAAGAGCAAACAAGAGGGCAATTCTAAGGCCCAGCAATTCTAATGCTAAAGCCAGAAACCCACTTCTGGACCAGGATGGGTTTCAGCTGCTAGACCCATGGAACAGTTATGCCAGAGATGTCACAAGGACTGAAACCAAATGAGAATGTCAAATCCAAGAACATTGGAAATAAACCTTTGTAAGAGATTAATGCACGACTTGAAGCAGGTGAATGTTAAGCCTTCCTACCTGAGAATCATTGAGCTGAAAGCGGTCTTTGAAAGCCATATACACCAGGAAGGAGTTCACACCTGGTAGAAAGAGAGCAAAGGAATTATCTTTGATGTACAAATTGCAGGGACAGACAGAGCTGGGAAGCACACTGTTCCTCACAGAGAGGAGATGTCCCCCTCAATCCACCCCCCTGCCAGCCGTAACGATGGGCAGACAATTAAATGAGTTGAATCTGCTGTGAAATGTGTACAGACACGTGTGTGCATCTCGGCAGATCCCAGCGTAAAGCCGGCATCTCCCCAGCCATGTGGCATCCATTAATGAACGGAGGAGCCTGCGCTCCAGCCGTGGGGACAGCTAAACCCTTAGGCTTCCACTTAACATAGAAATAAGAATAATTCTGTGGATTCAGCACTGTAGGAGGCTGAGTAAGAAAATAAGCAAAAATGAATCACACACACAAAAGCAGAGGCTGGGCCTGGCTGACGGATCCCGCTCCCTCCTGCGAGAGCGATGGGAAATCTGTGTCCATGAGGAATTTCCTCTTCCACTGTGTTCCTACTGCCCGAGACACGGGGAGTGATCCCTCAGCTTCCCCTCTCCTGCCTTCTGAACCAGGAAAAGCTTCTACCCAGCACGTGTGGGAAAGTGCTCATTAGGATGTAAAAGGTTGGTTTTTTTAAACAACAAACAGGATGGGAAAATACTCGAGCCTAAGGATGAAACGTCAAGGAAATTAAAAAGGGGAAAAACCTATGAGGTCATTTTATTCAGCTCTTCTCCACATTTAGCAAGCAGTGCTGGAATGTTTCTTCTTGGCCTCATTCATCCCTTGTTTACAACAGTTTAATGGCCCAACCTATCACCTACCTGCACTAGGACCCTCACTGAACAAAGGTGCTCCTCTGCATGGCAGCAGCAGGAGATTCACCTCTCCAAAATCAACACCCCTTTATAACAGTGACCATCCAACCTTCCAGAAGAAGCCAGAATAGGCCAAGTTAACCTCAGGGCCCAGACAGATGTAAAATATTTCACAAGAGACAGCCCTAAAAAATAAAGAGGAGAAAGGCTTCTCTGAGCTTTCAAGCAACTGAACTTACCATGATCTTTAACCAGAGCTTCCATCTCCTCCTGGACCCCTTTATGCCACTCGGTGATATCCACGTGCAGAGAGTAGTCGCAGCAGGATTTGCTGTCTGCCCATTCTCGCCACTGGTCAAAGGCTGTCAGCAAACTGGTCCCGGGCTCAGGAACCACGTGATCAACTGGGAAAGACAACCAAAGCACTGGTAAACGGCTGGTGAAATAGTTTTTCTGGATGTCCAAGAGAGAAAGAATGTTTTGCAGAAGCTGCTGCCCAAACAAGACATCCCTGTCTCTGGAGACATTCAAACCCCCCCGGACATGTTCTTTTGTAACCTGCTCTGGGTGACCCTGCTCTGGCAGGAGTTGGACTGGGTGATCTCCAGAGGTCCCTTCCAACCCATATCATTCTGTGATTCCTTGAAGAGAATGGCTGGAAAGAAAACTCCTGAAAACAAGATGGTCCTGCTGGCCTCTGGCATCTGCTCTGCCTGGTCCTCCTTCTAGCCCAACTCATTAGGTCCAGCTGCAATGGGGTTCATAGGCAGCTACTGGACACTCCATCAGCATTACAGATACAGAGCAGCCTCAAAGGGTAACAAAGGAGATGTGGATCTGAAGGTTTAGTGTTCCTCATGGCAATCTGAACAGCATTCACAGAATCTCTAAGATCTTCACTAGGCACAATGAAATAGAAGCAGTAAGCCAGCATCTCAGAAACTGCACTGCTGGTGAGGGGGTAGGAAAAGCCGGTGGGACTTCAGGGGTCACAATCTGGGCAGGCACTGCTGGGGAAGAGGAGAGAGCCCCAGCTTGATTTTACATCAAATCACACAAAAAAAATAAAAAAAAAGTTACTTCAATTATCAGCAGAGAACCTCAAGGAGTTTATTTTTAACTTTACTGGTGAGTATCTGGGCTGCCATCAGCTCTGCAGTTAGCTCTAAATCACAACTGGGATAAGAGACAAAAAGACAAAGTGCTTGGGCCCTACAAAGCTCTGCTTCGCCCCCACGCAGACACGTCAGCCTGGATTTACTGCTTCTGCACTGCCTTAAGAACTGGATTTACACCAGGAGCTCTCACCCCACTGAAAAAGCCCTCCTGAACAACTCAGGAGCTTCAGCCACCAGCGTCAGTAACAACATCTCCAGTGTCCAAGATCCACTGCAGAAAACCAAGGATGACCCAAAAGAAGCCTCCTTCCCGCAAAGCTCTGCCCACCCTCTCTCCCTTCTGCCAAGGTGGCTACATGACAAGATAGAAAAACAGCAGTGAAAATGCTTGTGCTTTCCCAAAAGGCTTGTGTTTGCCCTGGAAGCATCATGCCAGCCTGGGAAGGGGTGCAGGGTTCTTTGCTGGTGCATGGGCAGCACCACTGGTGGCCTTCACCTGCTCAGCAGTGTCCTGCCCATCAGAGAAATCCATGTTGTGAGTGAAAGCTCTGAAATTTGCCTGGTGGCTGGCATCAGATCAAGGATGTGCTTTGCACCACCCTTGGGGAAACACAACCCAAATTTAACCAGCCGATAAATTATCCTGTTTAAAAAAAAAAAAAAAAAAAAATTCTAATTTCTGTTCCATGAGCCGCTTCTCCCCAGTGGTCAGAAACCTTCTACTCGTTTCCAGACTGAATTGTTTCTTGGACAGTACGTAGCCTCTTGCTGCTCTGCCAAAGTTAATCTTTAGCTTAAGTAGTATGAACAACACAGAGAAAAATAACATTCTCTCTGCATTACCAATGGGATACAGAGGAAACAGAAGTTTTCACAAATGGCCAGTGCTTTAACAAAAGAGCCGTCTTCCTCAGCACGTGAATTAAAAAGGCAAAAAAGCCCATTTAATCTCTAACACACCAAAGTAATAAATCCATCTCTACTTAGACAAGAGATGCTCTAAGAGCTCCATCAATCCTGAGATGATACATGGCTTATGGGTGTTAGGAAATTCTGCCTGGAGGCACCAAGGGGTTAATGCAGTGGAGTCTTCCCAGAGCAGCACGGAGCCCCTAGGAATGACTCTGGTGTCCAGGATCAGAGCTTTATCACCATCTTATTTCATATGCTGCCCAAGTATGACTAATGGGAGTGTGTGGAGGGAGTGGGAAGAGGGGGTAAAGGGAGCTCTATCAGATCTTTGACAAAGTCAAACTACAGCTGGTTGCAATAAGGCTAAGAGATGGAGGTAGTGGTGCAGATGTGCATGAAAGCCAGCTCAGGGGATTAGGGATATCTCATATGGAAGCTGTGCTGCCGACACATCTCACAGCAGCTCCCTTGAGCTCACCGATAGCCAAGTGACCCATCCTCCCCATCAAAACAGAACATAGTTTGTTTCCATAGCAGCTCCCTGCCAGGCAAACATCACCAATCAACCTCTTAGAATCAAAGAATTGTCTAGGTTGGAAGGGACCTTAAAGATCATCCAGTCCAACCATCAACCTAATCCTGACAAAAATCACTAAACCATATTCCTAAGGACTACATCAACCTGTCTTTCAAACACCTCCAGGGATGGTGCCTCAACCGCAGCCCATTCCAATGCGCAATAACCCTCTCCATGAAGAAATGTTTCCTAAGATCCAATCTAAACCTCCCCTGGTGCAACTTGAGGCCATTGTCCCTTGACTTATCTCCTGTGACTTGGAGACTCCTGTGACTGTTATATTCACATGGAAGAAGACAGCAAGAAGGTGGCCTGACTATGCAAGGTAAGCCAACAGTCTTCAAAAACTTGTGTTTTCACTAGTCCATAGAGATTCGGTGAAGGAGCAAAGTGGTAGAGGAGGCATCCTGGAGAAGGAAGGAAGCTGTGCTGCCACAGGTGAGGCAGCAGAAGCTGAATGTTAAGACATGAGGAAGGTGGATATAACCCTAAGTGCTATTCTAGAAGTAATTCAGACACAAATACAAGTCTCTCTTCAATTTTACCATCCCTTGTTACAATGGAAGGGACCAACTACCTTGCATGATCATCACCTACATCCCCACATGGTAGAGCTCATGAAAGCGTTGGGGTTTTTGAGGGGGTTTTGATGTTACTGGAGTTTTCTAAGTAAAAATACAGCTTAAAAATATAAAAGTATAGCTAGAGCCCAAATAAATAAGAATGAGCCTTTAAAGCAGAAGAGTCAAGACTGATTCTTTGCCTGCGGTTAAAAGAACTGAGCTCCTTCTGCCTGTTGGTACAAGTTGGAATCGCCCACACGCAGCTCAGAGGAAGTTCTCCTTCCAGCCCTCAGGCAGAGCTCAAAAGCTCAGAGTAAAACAAAAAAGCTTTTTCTTTCAGGCCCCCGTTGTTCAGAGCAGTACAAAGCAGCTGATGAAAGCCCCGTCCACTGCGTTCCCACAGCCCCAGGTTCCCAAGACGACCCTTGGGTATGATCCACCACAGCACCACAGACACAAGGTCTTCTGAACCAGCCATGGAGATGACCCCAGAGGCTTCCCATGTGAAAAGCAGTGTGTTGTCCTGACCTCACCGAACCACTTCTCTCCAGGGAACCCCACAGCTTACTGCTCTGTCTTTCATTCCTTCATCTGGGAAACCAGGAATGTTCAATTCCTGCGGCCGCTGGAGTGGCCTCGTGTCTGCAGGACGGGCTCAAGATAAACTGTGGCAACACAGACTGTTGTCACCCCTTTATTCTCTAGACCACTATGGCCTTGATCTCTTCGTGCTTCCAAGCCCAGATGTTTTCTTCCTGTTGTTGATTATTGCCGTACAAATGATGTCAGCGGCTGAGGTCTGAAAAGGAAGTTGCCAGCTCAATTTAAGCTCAAAGCTTGCTCCAAAAACAGAAACAAAAGGAAGAAAACAAAAGAGAAAAGGAAAAAATCATTGAAGTATCACTTCATCAGTACTGAAACCTTCAAAGGAGGAACTAAACAGCTTGTGGTCCTTATAGCGTCTCCCTGCATCAGAGTGAGTTTCAGACCAACCCTATTATTTCTTTAACGTACACTCACAGCAAGTTCCATGGCAAAGCCGAGGGTGGGATGCCAGTGGTTTCTCAGCTATGAGCACAAAACATTCTGTAGATTTATCTTTTAACCTTCTGAGATGCAGACACCACTATGCAGCAGCCTATGGCTTAGAAGCAAGCTAGCTGCTTTACATCAGCAAAGTAATGCTTGAGAAAAAAAGAAATTAAAAAACTACTTTATATTTTATAAACCATCTCATTTTTCCCTTGGTAAAATACCGAATAGATTCCCAAAATTACTGGACAGGCCGTTTATCTTTTTCCCCAGACAAACCGAGTGTTCACCTCCCCCTGGAAGGCAGCAGGATTTAAGCACCTGAGTAACTCACGTGCCACGACTGCTCCAGCCACGATCACCAAAACTCTTAATTACCTCTCCAACGTGCCTGGGTTTGCTCTCCCATCATCATCCTACACAACTTCACACCGAGGTGTATCTGCTCTGGCTTCCAACTATTTCAGCTCCCACCCACCCATCGTCCATGGATGTTTTTCTGCCTGTCTCACTCGTGATCCTTCTTCGCTCTTCCTTGGACAGATTAATGGGCTCAAGATTAAAGGCAGACAATAAGCTGAAGTGAGACAACACCAGTAACCACTGGGAGCTTATCTGTGGGGCTTTAATACACCAGAGCTGGGTTCAACGCTGCGGGGGAGAGATAACCACCAGCACATCAGGCACTTGGGTGTTAAAAGAAAGGGGAAGGCAAAAACTTAGAGGAATTGATTTAAAGAGAACTTTCCAGGTAATGAGAGGAAGATAAAGAAGCCCTGTTTTAACATATGCATGAAATAAAATCTAAGCAGGGTAGGAGCAACAGCATCAGTTTATAAAGCACTAATATTTTCAGATCACATCACTGGTCAGCGTGTGTATTAAGGGCTGGTTTTAAGCAAACCTTCGGTCTTCATTCAGCTGCTGGATCTTTAAAGTTTAAAGACTTTAAATTTTACTTACTGACCCACTGGTGGGCACAGCACACCCAAAACGGTGCCAATCTCTGCTTTAACCGGTGGCTTTTCTAAAGGGCTGCATCACATCTTGGCTTCCTCTTACAACCTGGGATAGGCTGTGGTTTTCTGGTCTTGAAGAACTTTTTCTGAAGCAGGAGAATAACTGCAGCTCCTGCTTGGGGCCTGAACAACTGCCTGGTTTTAAAGAAGGAGTTCTTGTGCTTATTCTGCCTGGTTTTAAAGAAGTAAGCATCTTGTGCTTATTCTGCCTGGGCACGAGGGATCACCCACAGCAGAGAGGGGAGCTTCACCAACAGCCTGGAGGATGCTTTGAGACTGAAGCCATGAAAAATCCTCATATAATCTCTTTCTGGCACATTTTAGCTCTCAAAAAAAAAAAAAAAAAAAAAGGCAGTTTAAGAGCCGTGCCTTTATATTTTTGACCTCTTGCTAAGCTCAAGAGAAATTATTGCTTCATGGGAGAACTGAATGCAGCGATTAGCCCTGCCTTGCAAACAAACCTTTACTTTTTGGATGGATGTCCTCATGGGTGGGGATTAATGGGTTTTATAGCTTCCTGGTATTGTGGCATGTTCAATTTTTTTCTTTTTTTGCATCCTGCCTCATTTGAGCAGGCCTTGGCTTGCTAACAACCCCTTCCTGGAGTTTCTAATAATAGCCCCCAGTCCCAGCTTTCCCCTGTAAAGTCTTTTTTCTTTTTTTTTTAAAAAAAACTGCTTTAATTATGTGTCACCTAAAGCATGCATGAAATTTTGCTCAGTCTTCCCCTAATGACCACCACTACCAGGAAAAAGAAAAACTATCTGATATGGACAATATCAAAGTGGATTAGGGTCAGATGTTACAAAAATTGTGTATGCAATAAAACCATGTAGGGTTCCAGTTGCTATTATAAACTGCAGTTTTACACAGTATTTCCTGCTCCTACTAGCATTAAATGTGCCTATTGTTTAAGAGGAGTTTATAAGGTGAAAATCCTTAACATTTAAGCTTAACTGTTAGCAGACAGATATCCCCTGCCCAAAACTTTAAATAGCAGCCTGATCACTATAAACACATCTGCCTTTTTAATACTACTTAATCTTCACAGCAACTGCATGTGATGAAATCTGGTGAATTTATTGAGTTGTACATTCTGTCACAAGCCCTTTTTTTGAGAGCTTGTAATTAAATTCAGCCCTGGTAATTGCACAGCTTCCTACTTAGAAGTCTGGAGTTGTCACCAGTCTATGGCTGCAGTGTTATTCTCCTGCACTGGTGTGAACTGGGAGTAATGCTATGAAAGCGAGTGGAATAAAATCAATACATGTGACCCGAAAGTCAAGCCCTTGTCTGACCCGTGAAGCTTCACAGAAGATTATCCCATAATCACAGATCTTATTTCATCCAGAGGCTCCAAACTCTCAGCTAGTAAGATACCACAACCCCTTCTACTATTAGGTATCATTTTGGCCCTTTTACATGTCAAGAAATGGAGCTACCAAAAGCTGCCTTGTCCAGAAACAAAGTTCTTCACAAGTCGAGCCTCCTGGAAGCAAGACTTCTGCTTCAAGTGTGGAAAGAAGACCACCAGCTCTGCATCGATTCAGGAGAGAACTCAGCCTTTCTTCTGAGCTCAAAAATCCCATATCAAGTAACCTAAAAGAGCCTCACATCTCCTACATTCTGATTTCATACTCAGTTCTTCCTCCACACTCTGGGACATGTTTTTGATCTAGGACAAGAAAGGCTAACGACGAGATCGCTTTTAAGGGTACCCTTTTGTGTACCCTAAGCTGACACACCTGACCACAGAAAGACAATGAGAAATCAAATGAAGAATTTTCTTAACATCCTGGATCCGGCCATCAGACTTCAGCTTCGTGCTTTTGTGGAGTATTATTCCCATATAGTTTTATGGGCTTGTTTTTCCTTTTTTATCCCCCTAAGAAAAGATACTGACGTGAAGAGGTTGCTCTGAAGAGCAACACGGCGCTGCACAGCAGAGCACTTACCGTGCTAATACAGCCACACCAGGACTGTTGCCCTGTACAGCAGAAGAAAAGACCAGCTAAATGACATTGTATGTTGTTTTCTGTCAGTTTAGATCCACTTTATTAGACCAGAGAACTCAGAAGCTGGACCAGGCTCAGAAGAATCAGACCCGCGCTACACTGATTGCATTTTCAGACCGCGATGTTCTGTTATTCCCTCACTGATGTCATACAGATATTTCACTTGTCTTTTTAGCTGATTAGATCCAAAAGATGATTAATAATTTCATGCCAGCTGGACACAAACGTAAAGAATAGAGGTCTGTGTGTCCAAGCAATAATTAATAACCCTCTTCAACAGCTGGAATGACTACATATTTAGATGAGATCAAAAAAGGCTTCGTCTCTTTACAGGTTTATTGTACATCCAATATCTCAGGAGGTCACCACGATAGAGGAGGCGGGGAGCCAAGTTCAAAAGAGATATTTAAGT
The DNA here is from genome assembly GCA_004320125.1 of Scolopax mira. NCBI lineage: Eukaryota > Metazoa > Chordata > Aves > Charadriiformes > Scolopacidae > Scolopax > Scolopax mira. The sequence goes on from BJBW01003573.1 coordinate 44,745, forward strand.
GACTCCAAGATTTATTCTTTCTTTTAAGCATACTCTGCACACTTGAAGCCCATGAAAAAAAAGCACACAGGACTTCAAAGGCTTCCATATAAATTGGTCTGTAAACCTTGAGGGAATGGGATGGAGAAAACTGCTGTTTGTAGCCATGGATTTCAAGGCAAGACAAAACACAACCCTAACAACACATCCAAGGGGCAAAAGTTTGATCAGAAAAAAGAGATCAGACAAAAGATAGAGTGCCATCAGCCAGCCCTGTCCCTCTCAGGTCACTGGAGATATACCCTGCCCCTCAGGCTTTTTCCACCACCCGGGAAGCTGGAATAATTCTGGATTGGCATCATTATCACCAAGACCAGATTTTGGCTTCTCGGCTTCGTTTCGTTGCCCGTGGCTGTCTTGGGGGGATGTGGAGATGAAGAAGAACACAGGCAGAACGGGAACTTCCACAATGGAAATTCGTGATGATTCTGAGGGGGCTTTACATTTTCAGGAACAGAAAATAAACTAAACACAAAGAGTTCTGGTCTACAGAATCACTTTTTTTGCTTGTTTTTAAACAGCTTGTGAAGGAAATGGACAAACAAGGTCTTTCCCTCTGTGTCTTTGCCATATAAACATCTCCCATCACTGGACAAGGATCAGACACTTCCTCTCCTGCCTTGGCCAGGGAGTTGGACTGGATGATCTCTAGAATTCCTTTCAAACTCTGACAATTCCATTATTCCATGATTCTAAGAAGCTGCCTTTTTTCCATGCACTGAGCTGTTACAGGCAACTCTCACATTCTAGACCTCAATTGCAGTTCCAGTCTCAAACACAGAACCCAGACCCATCAATAGCCTGAATTTCTCTGGATCCAGGCTGAGGGACAGCTCGGTTGGAGCCGTTTCTATCCAGCTGCCATCCCCCCCTTTTCTATACTGCTCACCCAGCAAAAGGAGTGAGTGCTTCACCAAGCAGCAGAAGCAAACTCTGGTCTTGGTACCATGGATTAATTCTACTTCACTTAAGAACATCCTGTACATCTAGATTTTTCTCCAGCTACTGTTGTGCTACAAAGACTTCACAAAATTTTTTCAATTCCCAGAGGATAAAGAGTCTGAAAAGTACTTGGTACCCCATCAGTAGCTGAACTCTTTTCATTGGACACTGATACAAATCCTGAGAAATCCTCTCTGAAATAAAGAAAAGTCTGTTGGGAAGTATCATTAACTGACAAGCGTTTCTGTAAAGAGATTTTGGAAGGAATATTGGGTTACTCTATCTCTCGCTGTGCTGTGCTTGGGGAACTTTCCCCCTTCTTCTCCTTTGCACAAAAGCAGCGCTGTGTAATAACACGGGATCCTTCTCAAGGAGCTCCTTTACCAGCTCACGTTGCCTGTAGGCTGTGCCAGGGAATTTCATTCATATGTAAAACACCACAGAGTCCCCAAGATTCCAAAAATATACACGCTGCACATATGTAACTGCTTTCAGGAACAAAGCAATCTGGTGAAAATATGCCCTAGAAGTGGTCAGGAAGAGGAACTTCCAAAAGCACGGCCCTTTTTGATGGGCTTTGAGAATTCACCAAGAGATTTCTCTGTTAACATTCACATGTCAAAGTCTTTAACAGTTCCTCCTATTACTTACAATAAGTTTTCAGGATCTAGGAAGCCAAAAGCACTTTACACACCCAGGGCTCCCCTCATCTCTCCCTCACACGGGGTTTTTCCCTTTATTCACACCCTTGGCAGCCCCCAGAGCTGAGCATCCCAAGCTGCAGGACTCGGTGTCATCTGCAGGGCCAGGTGGCACCCCATGTTTCACATGCCCAGCTCTCAGGAAGCTCTACAGTAAAAATAATAACTTTTTACTTATAATATGAGAGTTTAGGTGAACTTAAATAATTTGAGTTAAAGCTTACAACCCCTCTGCAACAAAGCCACCTCCCATTATGGCCAATTAGTAACTAGCATGGAGAAATTAAACGACAAACCCATTGCCACAGAAGTAGCTCTTAACCATAGTGTATCCAGGGAAGAAAAAAGTTTTCCCAGAGGGAAATAACTCTTAAGGGAGTTAAGAGGAATAACTCTTAAGTGCCTGTCACTGTGTTCTTTTTAAATGCACATGGCTTCCATGGGAAAGGGTTTGACAAAGATGTAGGCACAGCACCAAGTTCGTAACAACCAGCAATTTATAAGCATGATTAAAGTATGCTAGACAGGAGGAGCTAATTTGTATTCCTTAAACACTTCTCCCTCGCACCAGAAAAATTAAAAACAAAAAAAAATCCAGTTTCTAAGAAACAGATGGGATCTATGAACAGAAGGCACAGTGGCTGAAGGAAAGATGGAAAAAGGCTCTGCTGACCCAAGACGTCAAATTCCACTCTACAGACAAAACTCAGCCAAATCCACCCCAAGTGAGAAATAATACATTTAGTTTTAGCCATCACTTCTTTCAAGCATCACTTGCTTCCTTCCCCTGACACGCAAAGCTAATTCCCAATGCAGAAAGTCTAAAAGTTCCTGTCTGACAGGGATGGTTTCTGCTGAGTCAAGCTCACGGGAAGGTAAAAGCCAAGGGATGGAACACTGGTAGGAAGGCAAAAATCCATGCCCAGAAAAACACGCCAAGAAAAGAGCTGGAGGTGCCATTTCCTGCTGTTTCTTTCAAGACCTTGTCTCAACTTGAAGGTGATTAAAACAGGTTATCGAGCAAGATTTAACACACACACTTTGAAAACCTATCACCGACAGCGAATGCATTACATTAGCCGAGGCGGATAATTGTATTTTATTTTTTTAAGATTGCTTTTCCAGCTACCGTAGAGAGGTTTTAGCTGGAGGACCCAACTTTTACACCTGCACCTCTCAAGGCCTCACACGCATTTTTCATCAATGTAAAGGGCTGTGTAAGAGAAAACACACTGGTGATATCTCCTGCATGCCATCCAGAAGGCACAGGACTCGGAGATGAGAGCGCTGGACACGTGAAACAAGAAAAGCATTCCAAAGCAGCTCTTCAAACAAAAGAACATCAACTCTTCTCCATGCAGTGGGAAAGCAGCGCTACTGATCCCAACCATTGCATGGAATCAGAGGGATTAAGCGCTATTGCATAAACAGACAACGCTGGTTATTTCTCCTGAGCGAGTGCCAAATCCCTCTGTTTGGATGCATGGAAAAATCTAGGTCAGTCACATCTGCAGGAAGGCGGCTGCAGGGTCAGTGGCGTTGCTGTTTCAACCTTCATTTGTTCATAATTAAATCAGAATCTCCAGGTTCCAGCACGCGTGGGACAGTCTCCATCCTCTCCTTCCTCCACCGTGATGAGGTGGAGCAGGTCCAGAGCACAACTGGGCAAAACAGGAGCAGAGCAAGGACCCTCCTCACCTGCTTGTTAAAAATAATAACCAGTGTTGCCACAAAGGCAGAGAGTTGGAAGAGGAGCGAGGGCCAGGATCCAGAGCGGCTCTGAGGAAGGCAGAAGATGGTTTTAAATTGGAAGAGGGGAGATTTAGATGAGATACTAGAAATTCTTTAGAGTGAGTGTGGTAAGAGCCTGGCCCAGGTTGCCCTGAGAAGCTGTGGCTGCCCCATCCCTGGAGGGGTTCAAGGGCAGGTTGGAGGGGGCTTGGAGCAACCTGGGCTGGTGGGAGGTGTCCCTGCCTGGGGCAGGGGAGCTGGAACTCGATGATCTTTAAGGTCCCTTCCAACCCAAACCATCCTATAAAAATAGCTGGATGGGACTACTACTAATTGACTTTCACACAAGCCATAATGGACTGCAGTGGTTTCACGGGACTCCAGCCCAAAAGCAGACACTGCTGAGTTCACCTTTCAGCACGAAGGAGGACGGATGGACAGACGGCCCAGCTGGGAGACAGAGACATCAGCCTGAATAACTGACAGCCAGGGTTAAAGACACTATCACACCACAAGCCTCCTCAATAACCTCAGGCAAAGCTCCACAGCTCCTAAAACCCTCATTTGTTCCTCACAGGAGCCTATTCTCTCAGCGTCGAAGAGATGACAAACAAGAGCTGCAGCCCAAAGGGGTAAAAAAATAATAAATAAAACACAGACAATAACACACAAAGCACAGTGAGGACAGAATAGCTGCTTCCTTCTGGGCTAACTGGCAGCAGACATCAAGAGCTTGGCAGGTTCCCTTCCAGTGAGACCCCTTTTGGAAGCCCCACCAGGACCAATAGGGGCCATCCCATCCAGAAGCCACCAGGGCTGGAATGGGAGCCCCAGCCAGGCAGGCTGTGGTCCCTGATGCACGCCCTGCTGCAGGCAGAGATGCTTTAATGGACTTAGAAGGGTTTAAAAGCTGGAGAAGAAGTAGCTGGTGAAGGGGAAGAGCCCATCTCTCTGTGCGGAGCTCGTTAGCGGTTTTAATGGAAGCCACGCATGGGCCAGTGGGAGCCAGGAGTCAGCGAAGAGAACGAGGTTTAGTGTGAATCTGTGCAGAAGCTGGAGAATTGGAAGGTGGGGGGGAGAGATGGAAAAGCACCGAGGAGAGCTGGGGAGAGAACAGAAAGGGCTGGAGGGACCCTGCACCCCTGTGTGGCCCTGTTATTATCTTGATAGCAGAGATCAGGGAAGCCTCTACCCGTATAAATCACCAATAATCTTTTATACAAGCAAGAGGACATTTTCATTGCATTTCTAGAGAATTAAAAGATTTCTCTGCTGCAGAAGAATGCCTGCCAGCTGCTGGGAAGTGAAACAAGCCCAAGGCAGCTCGTCCAGCGCTGGTCCCCAGCCACACGGTTCCTCTTTTATCTCTGGGTGCAAAAAGAAACAGGATTCAGGCTGGTGCCTGGGGAACAATGCAGTGCTGTGTACACCGAGGCTTGGTGAGATGCTGCAGCTCCACGGTCACTGCCCTGGGACTCAAAATGCTCAGTTTTATACTCCCAGCTCAGCCCCAAGTTACTGCTGAGCCACCTGCGTCTCTGTTTCCATCCTTCTCCTTCACCCACCAGTCAGACTCTTGCTCTCTTCCAGGGTAGGACCACCCCTGATAAGAGAAACCAGCCACACAGTAGGGTAGAACATGATCTGGTCTTCACTGGTGGCTCTAAACCCCATCCCATGACAAGTTGCCCTTGCCCCAGAGCACTAAACCTTAATCTAGGCTGTTTTGATACAGACTCTGATCACCTTTGGGGTAGCTCCAATCTCTCACAGAATCACAGAATGCTGTGGGGTTGGAAGGGACCTCTGGAGATCATCTTCTCCAACCCCCTGCCAGAGCAGGTCCCACAGGAACGTGTCCATGCACGGTTTGAATGTCTCCAGAGAAGAAGACTCCAGGACCTGCCTGAGCAGCCTCTTCCAGGGCTCTGCCACCCTCACAGGACAGAAGTTCCTCCTCATGTTTAGATGGAACTTCCCATGTACAAGTCACCTTCAGTTCAAAAATGAAAAGGTGAGGAAATGCTAGACTGGAAACATTTCCTTCTATCAAGGCTGTGATCTTCAGGATGACCTAGGAGATCTGGTGTCACCTCAGCATAAATTTGACTGTAGCTGAGCAGCCAGCACACTCCTCAAACCCTCTGCCACCCTGCACACAAGCTCTCTTTAATAGTGGGGTAAAGCATTCGGAAGCAGCCTGCAGCACACGTGAAGTTCCCCAGCATTTTCTCAACCTCCCGAGATACAAAGGCTCATATATCCCCAACAAACCTTCTCCGGGTTATTAGGAGAACTGCTAGCCAAGTTCAAAAGGCAGCTGCCTTCCAAGTCACCAAGCCAGAAAGAGCTATAATTTCTCTCACTGTAATTTCTCTCTATGATTATAAGAGTGGTTGACTGAGTCAACACAGGCAATGTCAGCAGGCAATTTCGCTCAAGGACAGTAGATACCCAGGAAGAAGCAGAGTCTTTGGGAGGAGGGGCTGAAACGTGTGTGGGAGCTGCCCTGGATAGATGCAGTTCTCATTAGGACATTAAACAGGCCAGAGGATCAGAGAGCCAGTAAATACACCCAGCTTAGCTTCATCCTTCCTGAAGGGTTAGGTGCAGAGAAAGGCAACCCTGCCTCCACGGGAATCAGGGGGAGTTTTACCATCGATTTTGATGAGGATTTCACCCACCACAGTTAATAAGTGACCAAACCATCACAAGATTTGCAGAGGCCACCCTGCTCTCAGTAGTGGTATCTTTCTGCCCTAATAGCTCCGGGGACTGTTTTATATCCCAGGGCATCAGCCTATCATCTCAAATTGGGGCAGTAAAGTTGCAAAAAAGCAATCTTTAACTCAACAAAACCGTTGAGCTTTGCAGGCTCCAGGGATGAGAGCAAGACTCTGGTAAGAGGCAACTTCAGAATGAATCCTTTTCCAAAACTCCAGGATTCTTCTCTTTCCATGGAATACAAGGGAGCATCGTTGCCCTATCAGTGCAGGGCAACGAAGATGACTAAGGGATTGGAGCACCTCCCTTACGAAGAAAGGCTCAAGGAGCTGGGACTCCTGAGCCTGGACAAGCAAAGGCTGAGGGGACACCTTATTTATGTTTATAAATATCTAAATGGTGGGTTGAAGGATGTTGGAGACAGACTCTTTTCAGTGGTTCCCAGTGAGAGGACGAGGGGCAACGGGCTCAAGCTGGAAAATGGGAAGTTCCATTCAAATATGAGGAAGAACTTGTTTTGGGCAAGGGTGGCAGAGCCCTGGCAGAGGCTGCCCAGGGAGGGTGTGGAGTCCCCTTCTCTGGAGATCTTCAAGCTCCCCCTGGATGCTCCTGAGTGATGTGCTCTGGGCAACCCTGCTTTGGCCAGGGAGTTGGACTGGATGGTCTCTAGAGGTCCCTTCCAACTCTGACAATTCCATGATTCCATGATAGGGAAGCCATCCTGAATGAGCTGGAGCCTATCTAACATTCCTCTCTCCCACAAACTCATCCTGGATCCTCCCTTCAACTTAATGCCCCAACACTGCATTCTGACATTTTCAAAGGGTGATAATCCAAGTTTTTTCCAAGAGAAACATTATCCTAAAACACATGCAGGGCTGTTCACCCTCGACTGACACACCCGCACTAACCGTGTCTTAAGGCAGGGACAGGGAAAGGGTCGTGCAAATTGAGGTTTCAGAAAATAGTATCAGAGTAGGTCGTTTCACCTCTCGGCAGCTCTGCACAGCAAAAACAACTCTGTTATTTTTTTTTCATACATTAGCAAAGTCAGCTGGAGCCCTGCCTTTGGCAGTGGAGAGGGTAGAGACAGAAGGATCATAGCTGGAATTCCTGTTCAGATGGGCTCCGTGGAAGGAGTGGCTGGAGAAAGAAATCAGCCCCAAGTCCTGAGGGAAGCAACACAGGGGAGGGCTCGGGAAAGCAAGGACTGGGGAGCCCTCCGGGAACAGGGGGGATGAGAGCAGAAGAGGGATAATTCACATTGTTAATTCACATCATCAGGTCAGATCATCACCATCAGCCACTCTCCCCATCCCAGCTGACCAGGGGACGAGCTGGGAAGGTCTGGGTTGGAACCTGGATCTGTCTCCCACTGGGATAAATGTCCCCTGGTCCCACACAGAAAACAGGGCTGCTCCATTTGGGAGCAGGATTCTCCTATCTCTGATGCTGAATTTACTTTAGAGGGGAAGGGAAGTAAAGGAGCTTGGAAACAATAGGTTACATTCCTGAACTCCAGTGTGCTACCCCAGGGGATGTGTTTGCCAAGAGAATTAAAGGAACAAACCCTGAATTTGATCCCAGCTGAAGATGAAGTTCACGGAAAGCCACCCGGACATAGAGGGTGAATTCCTGGCACTGCCAGGGCCAGTGACAGGACTCTCTGTTGCCCCACCAAAGCCAGCATTTCACCCACAGTTTTGGTTTTTTTTATAAAACCAACAGTCAGTAGAAACCTATCCAAGATTCCTGTTTTGATTTCACTGAAAAATGTACAGAAAACAAGTATTTCCCAATAATGACTGTCAAGAGCCTTAAAGCACCCTCCTGCATGAAAACGTGAAACAAACAGAAGCATGAAGCAGACTAAGCTGGTTTCTTGCACAAAATGAGGGCTACGTATAAAAGAGGGAAACAGATGGAGTGAAGGTATTTGTAAATAAATAATAGGTTTGCTTAAACCACAAACAAACAAGCACAGATGAGCCTGGCTCTTCCAAAAGAGACCAAAAAACGGAGGTGCACATCTGGACACGTTTCCACGAGAGGAACACATTCTCTTTTGACAAGTCCCAGGCACAGTATATTTAAAATATACAATGACATAAACATTAGCGTGCCATTTTCAAGCTGCAATTCGTTTGTAGTCTTATGAATTTAGTTCACTAAACATCGTCCTATTTATCATAAAAGAAAAAATGCTACAATCAACCACGACTCCCACCTGCTCTGGGAAAAACCAGAGGCCACCCACCAAGAGCACGTTGAGGAGGAAAGCTCTGGATGCTTCCTTGTGGAAAAACATTTTTGCAAATGGTGTAATTTTGCCAAGAAGAGAACAGCTGAGCCGACAGAGAGCAGAGCCTGCAAAGCTTTGAAGTCTCCTTGGATTATTTATCCTGTTTTCCACTGTTCAGCTGATACCTGCCCATCAGAAAGGTCTCTCCATCGTCCTAACCAGTCCCTGATGCTACGTTTTAGGAAGATGGTTTTTGTTCAGAGATGATGGTTATATTTTGGTACCCTAACCCAAGACACTGAGGAAGGCAGTAAGGTCAAGGTTGGCCACCAGCTTCTCTACATAGTTGCCCACAGTCATAATCTACATTGTGCTAATTTTTCACAGCTGTAAAACAAGAAGTTGTAAAATGGAGGACTCTCCTCCACCTTCCCTAACTCAGAGACGAGTTACAAACATCATCAGTGAGACATTCAGATATTACACTCATAAAGGCAATATATATGTCTGCATATATGGAAAAGTCCAAACATTCCTGAAGTTTGAAGCTTTGTGTGGGTAAAATTGGGCAACCAAAGTAAAGGACTACTTCAGAATATTTTGCCTAAGCAATTTCTGCTTAAAATGTTTTAAAAAGTGCCACGGGGGGAAATAATGCTGGTTAAAGCTCAGATGCAGACGACAGAGAATGTTATTTTGATCTAATTCAACTTAACAAGGAAGAACAAAATGATAATTCAAGTGTGAACCAGGTGTACTACTAACAAAGGAACAGCCAACGAAACAAAGTCAACCAACTGAAGCTGAAAAGAAAATACCATTTCAGTGTTATTAATTTAAATTGTCAGCAAAGATTTGAAGAAAAACTGGATGTTAGTATGTACGACGAGACCATCCACAGCTCCACTCCCACTCACATTCTGTGTGAGGTTATCTTCATACACAAAATCTATCATACTCTAAAGTGATAACATTTTGAAGAATAATTTCCCGGGTTATTTTAAGGTCACTTATTTGAAGCATAAGACCATATTGATAGGCCAGACACCACCCTTTTGCAAGGTCCAGACCCAGAAGATTTGTTTCTGAAACACAGCCGTGTTGAGACCACTGGCTCCCACTCCCAACCTCCGCATCAATCAATCGGAGTCCAACCACCAGGGCAGGGATCAAAGATCCTCTGAGAGACGAGGATGTTCTACTCCATAAGGAGCCAGGTTTGAATTCAGGAGGGTGAAGAGGATTCCTGGCTGTGCCCAAGATCTCTTTATACCTGCGGATCGGACAATAGACACTAGAACCTGTTCTGAACCACACTCTTTGATTTCTCTGTACCTTAACTCCCCTCCTGTGAAATGGCAGCACCTCCCAAAACATGAAAGAATGAAAGATGCTCAGATATTTTATCACTTTACACTTTTATCTTTTATCCTATATGTGGCAACAGACTCCAGGGTGCCGTGGTACAGTGTACATGTGATGGGCTGCACTGCCACAGAAGCTTTTATTTTTTTTTTTTTCTCTAGCTCAAACAAGGTTAACTACAACTCACTTATGGAGTTTTAAGGTCCTGCATCTGTAGATGCTGACAAGCCAAGCATCTGTAGCCAACACAAGTGGGGACAGACAACCTGGAAGTCACTCACAAGGCATTTTAGAGCCTGAGGGGAACACCATGAGTATCTGATCCTGGTGCCTGCACAGTCAGTCTGTCTGTCTGTCTTCTTATTTGCAGATATTTTCATTTCCTGATTTCTCTCTTCCTCCACAAGAGGATATGAGCAAAAAAGAAACAACGCCAACAGAAGTCCTGGTGCTCAAGCTGTGTACTTAAGTGGGCATGTGCAAATCCTTAAATAACTGGCCCAGTTTTCAAAGACATATAGTACACTGGCACCAAGCTTCTGGGCGTGGACCATATCATGGACATCCACAGACATCATGGAGAAAGGAACCGAGGCACAGGAATATGGAGAATCTGCTACAAATACTGGAACCAGAGGTCAAAGTGACACTGGTTTCAGCAGAAGCAGATCCAAAAACCTGGCAAAGTCACACAAGTAGTAAGGTAAACCCTGACAACAGAGGGTGACAAGAGTGAAACAACTGACAGCCACCAGATGTGGACATCCTGGGGTCTTGCTTTTCCAGCCCATTTCCCACCCCTACACAGGTTTTTCTCAGCAACCTGGACAGATATCAGAAACCCCCCTGCTGCTGGTACCTGGCCCAAAATATCACCCGAGTTATACAGCCCACAGTTTCTGTATTTATCCAAGAAGGAGAGAAGTAAAGCTTTCTTGGAAGAGGAAAACCAGCCAGCTTACTGATCATGGTGGTGCCCCCAGCCAGGGCAGCCTTGGTCCCTTGGAAGAAGTCATCAGCAGATGTCATCCCCTGCTCCGGCATCTGGAAGCGGGTGTGAACATCAATCCCTCCGGGAATCACCATCCTGCCATGGGCTTCAATGGTCTTCACTCCCCCTGGCACAATCAGGTTCTCTCCTATTTGCCTGGATAAACAGGTTTCCAACAGCAGGTCAGACACACAGAAGGCAAACAGCCTGTAAACATACACCCTTGTGCTATTTAACCTGCCCACTGTTTTCTTTTTCCATATAAAGCAACGCACAGGATGAGCACACAGAGCTGATAATATTTTATTCCTCCCCTTGAAGCAGCTGCGTAATTGAGAGCAAACTGTACCTTTATTTCAGGACCTGGGGACAACGTTCAGGACAAATTAGCCTTAGCAGGAAGGAAAAGAGGGAGCCCCACCAGCAGGGAGCTGGAGAAGGGAGCATACAGACCATCAGATGACAGCTACAGCAAACACAGCAAGAGCTTGCAAGCAGCTTTACTGGGACTGGGCTGGGGCTGCCAAGTGGCAGTTCCACTCCTGACTGCAGCTATCAAACAATAATTTGGATATTAGTACCGTTTGGGGAGCTCTGGAAGAATTTTTGCCCCTGTATTGTCTACTTCTCTTTCACGTATAAATACTACGTAGTCTCTGCACAAACATAAACTCGGCAGATTCCTGATGAGACCCTCAAAGGTCTCTCCAGTCTAGCTCTTCACAGATGTATTTTTAAAAGCACAACAGCAGATGACACATTGCAATTAATTAGCTGTCTTTGGCTGGCTCCTTTAACTTTTAACCTTGATTACCAAAGCACATGTGCTGACCGTTTAGCCAGAACAGGAAAATTCCTTGTTTGTAACCTCTGGCTTGTCCATTTTTTCCTAAGAGTGGTTTTCCAACGAAATCTGTAATATATTTAACGTGCCAGAAACGATCCTTAAACTACAGGATCATTTTTAACTTCAAGGGGGTTTGGACTGATCCTTGCAGCATCGAAGACAGCGCTGCAGGAGACCTCAAGAGGTCACTTAAGTCCAGTCTCCTGCCCTAAAGCAGAATTAACTGCATTAGGATGCTGAGCTCTGGATTCAAAATACCTTAAGTCATAACTCAGTAAAATGTTACAACACAGATAACGTCAAACATATGTGTCATCTCAGCATGGGGCTATTCACATGGCTAAAATTAAGCACATGTAAGTACCCCCTTGGACCCAGGCTTTAGTAACAGAGGGGTTTTGGCCCGTTTGTTTCTTTAATTCAACACCTGGTTTTTAAAGTTCCATCATCAAACACCAGGACATGTTTGTGAAACACTCATTTTTCGCTGCAATCCAACAGAACTCTCTGAGACAACGTTATTCCTTGCTAATCTGCAGAACATTCCTGCACATTTCCAATCATAACACAGTATCAGGCTTCACTTACTTTATCAACCCATCTTCCATGTAAATGTCTGCATAGAAAGACTGGTCGTCATTAACTATTTTACCACCTTTGATCAGAAGACGATCGCTCTGCAACAAAGAAGCACAAAATAATACATAATTATTCTGTGAGAAAGCTGACAGTCTGCAGTGTCACTCTGGAGATAAAAGAGACAGAAACAACCTCTGCATTATTCAGAAGTGCACGTCAAAACACAAGTCAACTGCTGCACTTTCAACTGGAAAGATAAAATAATTTATTTCATCCGCGAGTCCTTTCATCAAAATAATGATCCCCCCACACACACACATAAAAAAAAAAGGCAGAATGGAAAAGGAGTTGGGTTCCAGCCATGTCTCCTTGGCAGCTTCACTCCTACCTGAGGTCCTGCCACCATCACCTGCAGCAAAAGCATTAAATAATACTTTGAAGGCTGCGTAAGAGCCACATCTCTATTTTATTTTTTTTTTTTTTTCCTTCTGCCTTGGTCGTATGCAAAATTTCCTATATGCACCCACACACTGGAGTCACCACTTGGCCAACTGTGAGTCAACTGCTGTCAGGAAAATGGACCAAAAGTCTGTTGCCAGGGGTTACACAACACAAACAACCTCATTTTGTCCAACTTAGTGATGTTTCGATGCAGCGGATACTTGGACTGCCTTTCCAAAGCATAATCAGATGGAAATAAACCTAATTTGCTAATATGCACTTAAGAGGAGGATTTAAAAAGCCGTTAGTAAAATGCCCCTCCAATTAGAAGACAGTTTTGGAAGGAACAGAAAGGTAATTATACGGCAGTAGCAATCAGGCGATGCGCTTTTATTGCAGCCCAGGCTCCAGCTCACTTTTGTGAGATTTTAGGTCAAAGCCAAATTTATCAAATTTATCTTTTTTTGTTTCAGTAGTCCTAACGAGAGCCTGCAGAGGGACAGACGGGGAGGAGAGTTAAAAGCAACTGCTCTCTTCCTCTTGGTTCCTTCGATCCCTCCATCACAGACACCTATATTTAAGGCAAAGCGCACACACGGTTTGCAGCGTTCAGTCTGAACGACACCTTGGTCCTTCCAGCTGCACTTCTACTTGCTCTGATGCTCTTTTCTCCTCCCCAAAATGTCTTTCTAGGAGAACAAAGCTTTGCTGGGCTGGTGAGGCCACCCCCGGAATGCAAGAAGGGGTAGGAAGCAGGGCTTTAACTTGGTGGTGCCTTGAACTTACACAAACACGTACAGGACAGTGACATTTCGAGCTGGGACTCTGCTGGGCCACCAGAAGAATCAGGCGTTTTCCCAAAGAGCTTCTAACAAAACCAAAGAGTTGGAGCACCCCGTTCTCAGCTGACACGAGCTGACACGGCTCTTTTAACGCCAAAAGGGCTACGTGAATTCCATCAGCTGCTGCTTTACACCATCCTATTGGATAACTGCTAAAACATCTATGAGATGTGAAGTGCCTCTCCTTACCCCTTCTTTTTTTTTTTTTTTTTTTTTTTTCTTTTTTCTCCTCCTTGCTCCTGCTGCTGCAATGGAGAGGTTCCCTGGACAACGCCACCAATTAAAAAAAAAAAAAACCCCACAAAGAAAGAAAACCCCAAGATTTAAATTTAGGATCTGTAGCAAATGCCAATAGGCCTGAATGAATTAACTCAGGGCATGAAAAACCCCCTTGTCTTTTCAATGCCAGCCTCTCCAGCAAACTGTCCTACGTGTTTACCGCTCCCAAAAACACTGCAGTATTTATGCCCACCTCTGGTGCAGGCACCTTGTGCTATTAAAAAGACTGGCTACTAGAGAAATGGGCTAGTTTGGCTATAGATGTCACTGTCAGCCTGAGCCCTAAAAGAAAAAAAATTTAAAAAAAAAAAAATATATATATAGTGACCAATAAAATCCTAGCCTGGACCGTTTTAATGATGCAGTGAATGCTTCTGCTAATAAACAGGTCTCCTGCGGCAGCAGGACGAGGGCTCGGAAATTGGGGGGGGGATCCACCTTGGAGACAAAAGCCCCCACAGTTTGCAGCCCTGGGAGGGTCCTGCCACCCATTCCTCACCAGTTCCCCCTCCCCACACCGTCAGAACAGGACAGAATAGGTATCCCTTATCCTCCTCCTTCAGGCATCAGCCTCAGCAGATCAACGCCAGGTTTATACAACAGCAAGTAAGAGCAGAATTTGATTTTTTTTTTTAATCCCCCCCTTCCTTCTCTGTCCGAGGGAACGGCAGGGGGACACCCACCACAAATCAAGAGCCTTCAGGCATAAGGAAAATGCGTCACACTACTTTTGGCCCGTGACAGCCATCCAGCAGTAACCTTCAGGGTTATTTAAACCTCAGCATCCTTTAGGACTCCCTGCCAGCGGGCTCTCAGAGGTCAGCTATCTACCTACCACCCCCCCAAAAAAAAATTAAAAATAAATAAACCCCCCCCAAAAGATGCTCCGTTTATCACATACCGATTTCGTGCATTCCCTGCGTTTCCTGTACATGGTTTAAAAGGGGACTGTCGCCCTGCCAGGCTCCATCCCGGAGAACCCCGGGTTGGGTGTGCCGGTGGGGGCCAACGATGAAAAACTGGGTGTCAATCCCCCTCCTCTCCTCTCCTCCCCCCCTCCCGGGAGGGCCGTTACCGGTCCGTTAGATGCAGCTGCGTAACGGAAAGTTGGCATCCTCGGAGCTGCGGTACCTGCCCTAAATAGCTCCCACCCTCAGGAAATACGGGGATGGGGGGGAGTTGGGAGGATGGGGGGGAGCTGGGAGGATGGGGGGGGGTAGGAAGGGGGGGTTGTATAACGGCTCTTTCCCTTTTCCCCCCAGGATCGCATCGCGGAGCCGAGCCCAAACCTGCGCCTTGCGAGAAGCTTCTTGGGGAAGAAAAGGAAATCCTGCTCCATCCCCATCCTCATCCTCATTCCCATCCCCATCCCGGCGGGAGAGAGGGCTCCCATCGCCCCCCATTTACCCCCCCCCCCGCCCCTGGAGCCGCCCTTTGCGGGCTGGGGGGGTGATGGGGGTGCCTCCATCCCCCTCGCTGCTCTCCCGTGGGGATGGCGCACACACACACACACATATATACACACACACACACACACACAGACACACACACCACACACCCCCACCCCCGGCGCCATTAGCCCCTGATCTCATTATCCTGCCACAACCCCCCGCGCACACAAAGGGCTTAATCCCCGCACCCCTCCCCCGCCCCCAACTCACCGTGATCCGTGGGATATTTTTCTTCCCCTGATACGACATCTTGGGAAAGCGCTCCCCAATTTATTGGTTTATAATAATATGGGTAGAGAGATTTGATTTATTTCGGAGAAGCGGGGCGGCTGCTGTATCGCTATTGTCTCCCGTGCAGCAACTGCTCCCGACCTCCCCTCCACCGGAAAAAAAATATATATATATGTAAAAAAAAAAAAAATTAAAAAATAACAAAATAGAATAAAAAATAAATCCCTCAAGCCCAAATCAACGCGATCACAAGGGAAGGGAGCGGGGGCTCCGCCGGGGAGGACGATCCCTGCTCTCCGCAATGGCAGGAAGGGGAGAAGCAGCCACCCCTGCGCGTCTCCCTTTCTTCCCTCTGCCCGGAGCCCAGCCCAGCCCCGCACAGCCCAGCCTAGCCCAGCCTCGCTAGCCCATCCCAGCTTCGCTAGCCCAGCCCAGCCCAGCCCAGCCCGGCCCGGTCGCGCAGGGAGGGGGCGAGCGCCGCCACCGCCAACCGCGCATGCGCCAGCCCGGCCGCGCCCTTCCCGCTCCCCGCCGGAGGGTGGAGGGAGGGGCGCAGCTCGGGGCGCTATTGGCCGAGAGGCTGGGGGGGGGGGATGCAAATCAGAGGAGGCCGCCGTCCAATGGGGAGAGGGGAAAGGGGTAAATATGTAAAGTGGCGCAGTGGAGACGTCAGTGCGGCGGGTCCTGCAGCGCGGGAAGGGAGGGGGGGATCGGGCGCCGCCGCCCCCCCCGGGCCGCTCCCGGTGCCCCGCGTCTATCGTTCCCCCCCCCCGCCCGGTGCCCCGCATCGGATCCCGCCCATCCCCTTCGTCTCCACCCCAGCCGCCACCCGTTCCCCCGCAAACCGGCGGGTTAACGGAGCTGCCGCGCCGTTCAGGCGGAGGGAGGGGAGAGGAGGGGGCAGCCGCGGATGGAGGGGCGGAGGGACCGGGGGGGGGGCGGA